>JAHHUM010002996.1:0-270919 GCA_036173005.1 Crenichthys baileyi | reverse complement strand
GTCTGACCAGCTAATGGAAAACTCAAATTAAATTTCTTAGAAAATTAAAATATTACATAAAACCAATACAAAAAATATTTTTTATGCAGAAACACGAGCCTAGTGAAAAGTACGTACATGTGTATAGTATAAGGACTCAATACTTAGTCGGGACTCCTTTTTGTGCATAAATTACTGTACAGCACGGCATGGAGGCGATCAGCCTGCGGTTCTGCTGAGGTAGCCTGAGAAGCCCAGGTTGCTCTACCAGCGACCTTCAGCTTAACTGCATGGTTAGCTCTTAGCTTTCTATATGGGGTTTAGGTCAGGCTGTGATGCCAAGCTCATTAACCCAGCTGTTGGTACGGCTGGTAGTGTCGGCAGGCGCCACATCAGCAACTCAAAAAAGCTCGTCAGCCGAGGCAACCATGACACATGTCTGGTAGACGGCTTTGTTGACTTTGGACTCGATAAAACTCGGTGCCAAAGTGGATTCTGTGCCTCTCCACTTTTCCCATAGACTCAGGGAGCTTGATTTCCAAATTAATTTTGAAAATATACATACATATTTACTCTTCTTATAACTACTTAGCTACTCTGCTTACTCTAATCAACTGCTTACATATTTGGAGCCAAAGCTAAAATACAAATGTGATTATTGCACAGTGCTAAAATGTAGACGGTCTTAAATATTTACCAGGGTTTTTCAGGTCTTCACTGTGTGGAGCCCTGTTGACAGAACTTTGTCATTAGTAGCTTTTCCATAGTTTTTACCCAGTTTGATTAGAAGAATAACGCCTTTAATTTCCTTTTAGGTTGTTTGTATTTTCATAGAAATTGCGCTCAGGTGTTTCAAAATCGGATTAGTTTTAATTTAACATTTTTTATTTTTCATTTTGTGCAGCATCTGTGTAATTAATTCAACCCTCTAAACATGTTTGCGCTAGATGTCATCGCTCACTGTACACGTGTGAAACCCATCCTGGATCTGGTCCATAAGATCATCAGTATAGACTGGACTGTGTCCGACTGTTTGCTGCCTCTCACTTCACGCATCTACATGTTGCTGCAGAGGTAATCTAACTTCAGACCTATTGCGTAAATCCCATTGTGTGTGTTTTATTTTTAATAATCTTGATCCTGTAACGTGCATCTGTCCTGCCTGTCAGGTTAACTTCAGTCATCAACCCCCCGGTGGATGTGATCGCCTCCTGTGTGAATTGCCTCTCTGTGCTGGCTGCAAGGATGCCAGGGAAGGTGTGTATGATTGTTTGTTCTTGGGTGGACCGCATAACTGAGAGATTCAGGTCTTGCATATCTCATTTCTCTTTTTCGTATCCTTACTTACTCTCAGGTGTGGTCCAGTCTGCATCACACTGGCTTCCTCCCTTTCGCCTCTAACCCTCTGACCAACATGGCCCAGTGCATCAGGTACACCAAAAAAGAAGCCAGACTGCATTCTGCTGAATGTCGAACTTGTCTCTAAAATATCAGACTAATATTTCTTTGGTCTTAGTGCTGAGGGGATGAAGGCGGGTAATTATGGCAACCTGCTGGTTCAGATCGAGCAGCCCAGAGGGGAGTACGCTGTAACGATCGCCTTCCTTCGCCTCATCACAACCTTGGTGAAGGTAAAAACAGTTTTTTATAAAGATGGAGAAAAAAAAAGCATAACAACTGAGATGGACCTCTGCTTTTTATAATGTATGACACCACATTTATCTCTCTCAGGGGCAGCTGGGAAACACTCAGAGCAAAGGGCTGATTCCCTGTGTGCTGCTGGTCTTAAAGGAAATGCTGCCAACATACCATAAGTGGCGGTACAACACCTATGGAGTCAGAGAGAGAATAGGTAAACACGCCTGATTTTCCTTACTTCCCTGAGTCTAAGAGGGAAGCAGAAAACCCAGAGGAAGAGTTCACTTGTCTGTCTCTGCAGGATGCTACACTTTGGAGTTGATACATGCCATTCTCAATCTGAGCCCAGAAGGAGAGGACCAGGGCAGGTATGGATGTACTTTTGAAAAATCTTCCCCATCACAGGTCATTTAGAGAGTTGGACCATAAGGTTGTTCGGATGTAGGAAAATATAACAGTTTGCACATGCACACGGTTTGATCATGCAGTGTATTGTTTCTTAACTAATATTATATGTTTTAACTGAATGTGCGCTGATTAGAGATTTAGTGGCTGATTTCTGTTCTCTGACCTGCCGATTTCCATTTTACTTTTAGAACTTAAATGATATTAATAATATTTTGTACATTTAATTAATTGAAAATTGAAACGTCGTAGCAATAAAACGTTCTAACATAACGTTCTGCCTTCCTTTACATCACCAGAACTATTAATACAGTAAAATCCTCCAGGTTGTGGGAAATGCTAGCCTATAAATTGCCTGTTAATAATAAACTGTTGAAGTGCACCATATTAGATCATTTTAGCTGTGTCCGACTTATTATTTGCGATGAAAAAGCTCAGATTTAAATTATGAAATAATTCATGCATTTTAACTACCTACCACCACTGTGTGTGTGTGAGAGAAAGAGAGAAGGAGAGAGAGCAGTCTGTGTTACACAGCTCTGCAGTTAAACGGGGTTCGTTATTTAAAAAATTAGACAAAATAAATATCGAGTTGACAATCTTTAACATCTTATATTAGCAATTAGCACACAGTTGTTTAAAGTTAGCACTACTAACTGTAAACAACAGTCTCTTTGGGTTACATTCTCTGAGAGAATGTAACTCTTACACTAACTCCAAAAAGCTGCTATTATTTCTAAATGAAGGATGTTTCATAACAGAGGGGCTGAGAGCAGAGCAGCTGTGGTGTAAGATATTCAGCCTTGCTGTTATCCGTTAAACAACCCACTGTAGAAACTATATATTTTTTAAATGGTTTCATACATTTTTAGTTCTTTCTCTGTTTGAATTTTTAAAAAAACCTCTTGAACTGAAAACAGTTAACGGTCTTTCTGTAGTAACAACTTTCATGCAGAGGAGCGCTGTTGTGAGACCACCTGGTAGTTCTTTGGTGTGCTGTGGTGTGTTCACTGATTGGAAAAAACATAGGATTTTGAGTTTCCTAGCAGCTAGTCACCAACCATGTCAACATAAAATTGATTGAATGCTTTTTGGTCATCAGCCGATTTTTCTGTTCATGTGTAGTTTTATGTTGGTTAAAACAGTATTCAGAACTATGTCAATGTTTGCCTCAATTTCCTTAATTATTGTTATGATTGTTTAGTGACCAAGGTGCTAAAGCACAAGGAGATTATTATTATTATTATTATTATTATTATTATTATCACCATTGTTGTTGTTGTTGTTATTATAGAGTAAAATTCTGAGAAACTTTTGTTATCTAATAAAGGTTGAACATGAATGTTTCCTGTGTCCTTGCAGCACTCCCACCCTGCAGTCCCTTTGCATCTACAGTTTAGCAAACACAGAAGCTGGACAGGCTGTTGTCAACATCATGGCTGTTGGAGTGGACACCATAGATGTTGTCTTGGCTGCACAGCCCAGCAGGTGAACAATTGTTCTGTTCCTAGTAATCCACTGTTTTTTTTTTTACTTTGCTCATTTGCCTTTGTTGATAAGTTGGTAGTTAAATTCTCCTGTAAATTCTTGCAGCTGTGGCTCTGAGGGTCCAGGTCAGATTCTGATCCAGACAGTCAAACTGGCCTTCTCTGTTACGAACAACGTGATACGTCTGAAGCCCCCATCTGATGCGGTTTCCCCCTTGGAGCAGGCGCTGACGCAGCACGGTGGTCACGGTAGCAACCTCGTAGTCGTCCTAGCCAAATATATTTACCACAAACATGATCCGGCACTGCCCCGCCTTGCCATCCAGCTCTTGAAAAGGCTCGCCACCGTAAGACTTCCTCTCCCCCTGCACTGATTCATACCTGATGGGTTCAACCAAAGATGACTGCTAAACTCCTTCTGTTTGTAGGTGGCTCCCATGTCCGTCTACGCTTGCCTCGGCAGCGATGCAGCGGCTATCAGGGATGCGTTCCTCGCCCGGCTGCAGAGCAAAACAGAAGACATGAGAATCAAGGTGATGATCCTGGAGTTCCTCACTGTGGCCGTGGAAACTCAGCCAGGTCTCATTGAACTCTTCCTCAACCTGGAGGTGAAAGACGGAAATGAGGGGTCAAAGGTATAAGATGGAGGACCTTGGTGTAGTTTTGCCATTGGTGCATCTAGATTCAATTACATCTCTGTGTTGACCTTTAGGAGTTCCTGGTGGGCGAGTGGAGCTGCCTTCATGTGGTTTTGGATCTAATCAACTCGAAACAGCAGGGGAAGTATTGGTGTCCTCCGTTGCTCCACCGGGCAGCACTGGCTTTCCTTCTGGCCCTGTGGCAGGATCGTAGGGACAGTGCCATCTCTGTCCTTCGCACCAAGTGAGAACATACCACTAAAATTAGACAAACTGAATTTTCAGGCAAGTTCGGGTTGTGGAAAACATCATGGCATGTTGCTGATTGTGTGCAGGGACAGGTTTTGGGAGAACTTGACAACACCTCTCTTTGGAACCCTGACCCCGCCGTCGGACACCACAGAGGTCTTCATTCTATTTAAAAATACAAATTGCATCCCCCTTTCACTTTTCTAAACTGACTACTTGATGGTTAACTGGATATTTGTCAAACTTGATAATTTGTCTGCAGCCATGCGTTCTGGAGGCCTGTGCATTTGTCATGAAGATCATCGCCCTGGAGATCTACTACGTTGTCAGGTAAACTTATGGTCCTGAATCTACAACCAACTAGATTTCAAGAATAAATATTGCATCTATCCTAGAAATGACCTACGTTTGTGATACTACAGTGGTTCTTTGGAGCAGTCTCTGAAGGATGGGCTACAGAAGTTCTCGAATGCACGGCGCTATGACTACTGGTCCCAGTATGTGAAGTTGTTGGTGTGCCATGTGGCAGAGACTGAAGAAGAGGGCATCTGTTGTTTTCCAGAGACACAAATGCTGATTTCTGCTTGGCGGATGCTGCTAATTCTTTCCACCACCCATGTACGTTACTGTAAACTCACCTTTTTCGCTACAAACCTGGTTTTTAAAAGGAATAGTTTAGATCTTTGCATTTGCTGACACAATTGGTAATAATTTTTTGCAGAACTGGCGGGCGAAGCACAGGGCTTTTGTGAAACAGTTTGCTACCTTTTAGATAAAATCCACCGTTTGCACCTCTGAAGTTTAGTTCTAGGAAAAAGGAGGAGATTTATCTTAGAGCATCTTAGAGCATTTTTATCTCTTTAACTTTTCTCGAATTCTGTAACATTTCCTCACATCTAAAAAAACTCTTGATTGAACAAATTATGCAGTAGAATATGTAACTGGTTTTAATACATGTTTAATGCATGGTTCACTGTACAGGATATTCATTTTGCGATATATCGAGTCTTGATGATATTGGTGAATGTCGCTGTAACAGGATGACTCGTACTCATACTCGCTGTCTTCCGCTTTATCCGGGACTGGGTCGCGGGGGCAGTAAAGACATCCAGACGTCCCTCTCCCCAGACTCCTCCGGGGGGGGCCCAAGGCATTCCCAGGCCAGCCCAGAGACATAGTCCCTCCAGCGTGTCCTGGGCCGTCCCCTGGGCCTCCATGCATGGAACACCTCCGCGGCTCCCACCCCCACTGTAAACCGTGTTGGCGAAACACTACTTCCCCCTCCTGAGGTGCCGGACGGTTTGCCAGAACCGCTTTGAGGTCAACCGGTAGTCCTTCTCCATGGTCTCACCAAACTCCTCCTAGGCCAGTGTTTTTGCCTTTGCCACAGGACGGGTCACGGCACACTTGGCCTCACGGTACCCGTCAGCTGCCTGAGGAGTCCCACAAGCCAACCACAGCCAATAGGACTCCTTCTCCAGCATGACAGCATCCCTTACTGCCGGTGTCCACCGCTGTCACGATAGGCACCACAGAGCTTACGGACACAGCAACGGGCAGCTGCATCGACAATAGACGCAGAGAACATGGTCCATTCGGACTTTTTGTCTCCAACCTCCCCCGGAATCTGGTAGGAGCTCTCCCGGAGGTGGGAGTTGAATACATCCCTGGCCGAGGGCTCACTATACGCTTGGGCCTGCCAAGTCTGTCCGGCTTTCTTCCTCCCAATCACGCCTCTCCAGGCGCCACTGTTGTTTCCCATGTGGGCGTTGAAGTCCCCCAGCAGAATAACGGAGTCCCTGGGAGGGGCACTATGCAGCATCCCTGACAGGGACGCCAAGAAGGCCGGGTACTCCGCACTACCGCTCGGCCCGTAGGATGAAACGACAGTCAGAGACCTGTCTCTGACCCAAATGCGCAGGGATGCGACCCTCTCATCCACCGGGGTAAACCCCAACACGAGACGGTTGAGCTGGGGGGCATCAAGCAAACCCACCCCAGCTTGCTGCCTCTCCCCGCGGGCCACTCCAGAGTAGAAGAGAGTCCAGCCTCTCTCGAGGAGCTGGGTACCAGAGCCCACGCTGTCTGGAGGTGAGCCCGACTATTTCTAGTTGATATCTAGTATGAGTTGCGGTAGTAATTTAAAACTGTTGATGTCTTTCTGTGATGAGTTCATATCAAACATTGACCCCAGATAATGAGTAGAGAATTCATCTACTGGAAAAGAAAGTGTTTCATCTATCAGAAAAGATTTTCATCAGCTTTTGGCTGTTGTCTGCTTTTTCTTTTCTCATGCAGCTCCTCACGATATGCATATTGCGCCTAGTGATATTTGGATTACAATAACTTATTTATGGTAACTTGCAAAAGTATTCTTAAAATTTAAGCATCTTCATTTTTTAGCATGTTGCAACCACAAACGTCATTGTGTTCAGTTTCTTCATTCGATTTAGGTCTGGCCTTTGACTGGGCCATTTGAACTTATGAAAGTTGTTTGTACCTCTGGCTGTCTGTTTACAGCTCTTGTCCTGCTGAAAAGATTAGTCTCCTCCATAGTTTCAAGTCTTTTGCAGTGTCTTTAAGAGGTTTTTATCCAGGATTGCCCCGTTTACGGCTCCATTCATCTTAACGTTAACTGACCAGCTTAAAGGAACGCACTCCCACACCATGATGGTGCTACCACCATGCATCACTGTGGGGATAATGTATTCAGGGTGATGCTGCACTTTTACAATTGTTAAAAATTTAAAACCTTTTTTTTCTCTGTCTACACGCCCATTTTCGTTGGCCTGTCACACAAAATTGTGTTTTGTGTTGTGCAACTAGACATTTTTGCTTTTTTCACAAGTCAGGTAAGTTTGTTTTTGATGCTAAGCTATAGGACACATTTTATTCTGACTCTTGGTGCTGAAAATATTGAGATCTTTTTCTTTTTAAGTGGTCTGTTATATCAAAGAGTTTTATTTAGATTGTAGAGAAACAGAAAATCATATTCTTTGATGTCTTTGGATGTTTTCAGGCTGATGTGATGCATCTAACAGAAGATTCAACCAAACTGAAGCTGTTTATGGATGTTCTAGATGGGACTAAAGCTGCTGTAAGTCATGACATGAAACCAATTTCTGTTTGTTTTCTTCTTCTTTCTTTGTTTCTTTTTAATCCATTTCTAATTTTCCCTCTCCTCTTCTTCAGCTGACCACACCCACATCTGTGCCTTGTCTTCGTCTGGGATCCATGATGGCTACGCTCCTGCTAATCCTCCTGAAACAGTGGAGAAGGTGTGCAGGGTTTGTTTAACATCTTTTTTTATTTTTTATTATCAGTTTTCAAGATTAAATACTTTACTCCTCTTTCTGTGTTTAGTGTGGTAGCAGCAGCTCCAGACATCCTTTCTCCACTCTCCCTGATCCTGGAGAGCACCCTGCAGGCTGACCAGCAGATGATGGACAGGACCAAAGCTAAAATCTTATCTGCACTCATCTCTGTGCTGCAGATTCAGGGACTCAATGGTACAAAACCTCTTTTTGTCTGTGTTTGAATCGAATGATAAGTGCTTAACATCTTTTCAACTGTCAACTAGGCGGAGATATTTCCCAGCTGCCCCAGCTTTTGCTCTCTGTATGTGAGACGGTGAAGGATGAGGCGCTGGCGCTCATCGACAACACTCGACACGTGAGTCAGATGGGAGACGTGCAGGAGCAGGAGGACAGCATGGAGACGGATTCTCCTCGTGGTCTGCAGAAGGACCAGAGAGACGGGGTAAGAAGTTGAGAATGTTTGTCATGTTTAAAGCTAGTCCTTTTGGTCATTTTCAGATCAGTTAGTTGTATTTTTTTTGGTCAGGTGTGCGTTCTTGCCCTGCACTTAGCCAAAGAGCTATGTCGTACTGATGAGGATGGGGAATACTGGGTGTTGGTGATGAGGAAGGTCCCAGTCCTGCCCTCGGTGCTGAGCGCCGTGGAGATCAGTCTGCGCTGCAAACACAACCTCTACTTCACCGAAGCCGCGCTCCACCTGCTCCTAACACTGGCCCACACTCCTCAGGTACACGCAAGCGTCTCCCTCCTCTAAACGTTCACGCTTTATTTTCTCCCATCATAATCTAAAGGAACATGGGGGGGGGGGGTTGTCTTTAATAATGCTTTAGGGGGCAGCAGCTGTTGCTGGAGCAGGAGTTGTTCAAACCATCTGCCTTCCTCTTCTGAGTGTGTACGAGTCTTCAAATGGAGCATCACAGGTAAAATAAATAAAATCAGGCTTTACATCTAGTCATCGACGTAACAGCTGGTATTTATTATACAGACTTTCTAAAAAATCTGGAAAAGTATGGAGTTTTAAGTATTTTCCAGATTTGAAGAAATATGGAAAAATAAATTTAACTTCTTTTTAAAGGCCTTATTTCCTGTTTATTATCTACATATTAAATATGCGAATCTCTAAAAATAAGCTGTTTCAAGCAGGCCATTTTGTCTCTGAAGTAAAGTTTCCTTTTGTAACCCAATACATACACAACAGTGTGAAAATGTTGTATCATGACTATTGGGTGTAAATTCATCAGATTAATTTCAGAATCAGTGTTACCATCATTATTGGTAGCAGTAGTTGAAAAATTCACCAACACACTCAACATGTCTTTGTTAAATTAGGGATGAATTGCATCCTGCTGCCTGAACACACTGCTTCTAACATTCACTATTTCTGTAAACGCTTCTCTTTCTATTTAACTTCATGCTCTTTGAGGTTCTTTGGTGTTTCTCTGAGGTCTAAAGGTCGAGTTACATTTAGCAGGAGCCGCTCGTTGGTAGTTTTAATTTTCCTGTCTTACGTTTGCACTTCTACATTTGATAGACAATCAAAAAAACCTTTAGAAAGCACTTTTAGTAGTATTACTGCTTGGAAGAAAAAAAAACATTAATATCATATATATATAATATATTTGTACTGTTTTATATAATTTTAAGGGTAGGGTACTGTGTTGTATTTCTGTCATGGTAATCATTAAAACCAGCAAACATTTCATCTCATGCACATAAGCTTTTTTTGTAGTTGAGCAAACAAAGAAATTGACATTTATGTCTGAGCAAGAGCAAAGAACTACAGTGCATAGAATGTGCCTTATCTAACGGGTCTCTGTTTTGGCAGCTTGTCGTTCTAATCCTTTACGATCTAAGATTGTCATATCTTCCATCCCTAACCACATCTATCTATTAGTTCATCTCTCTTCATACCTTCCTTTTTACGATTATTTGTTCTTTCCTTCCTCTAATCTTTTGTTCCTTCCCTTAACTCATTTTCTTAACTCAATCCAATCTTTTCTTACTTCCTTTCTAGTTTTGATCCTCCATTTTGCTTCTGTCCCCTTTTCCTTCCCTCGTTATTCCCCCCCTTCCTGATATTTCCCTGATTTCTACGCTCCTTCTTTCCTTCGCTCCACCCATCCTTCGCCTTTTTTACTAACCCACTGCGTTTGCTCTTCCGCATTAAAAGCTTGACCTCTGTAGATTTTTCTGTCCTACATTAATGGTGAATTTCTGTATTTGCATGAAAGAAAAAAAAAAAGCCAAACTTTGACAGAAAAATCTGGAAAATATTGGTCCGGAGAAGTTCAGAAATGAAAAATGAATGGTTTTGTAATATACTGCAGCAGTATACTGACTACTATCAATAAGCCAATATATCCCTGTGTCTCAGAGTTTCTCTAGGAAGTCCCAGGACTCCGCCTGCTGGCCGGGCGTGTACCGCCTCTGCATGTCTTTGATGGAGAGTCTCCTCAAGACTCTTCGCTACAACTTCATCAACGAAGCCCTGGACTTTGTTGGAGTGCATCAGGAACGCATATTACAGGTAGGACTGCTGTTAGTCTAAGTCATTTGTTTGGAGCCTGCTAATTGGCTCCTTGTTCTCCATTCTTTCTCTTTCAATCTACCAAAAATCCCCTTTGCTATTCACAATCCTCCAAGCTACAACTGATAAACAAAGAGTTACATTTTCTGAAAAAGGCTCTCAGTTGTAGTTTGGTTTCACCTTTAACAACAGCCAGCACTGCCTCTAGAGCCCATCAGCTAATATAATTTCATTTCAGGAAGTTCCCACCTTGTTTCCTCTCTGTTCAGTGTCTGAACGCAGTGCGCACAGTGCAGAGCCTTTCCTGTTTAGACGAGGCGGATCACACAGTGGGATTTCTGCTGCAGCTCTCCAGCTTCTGCAAGGAATGGCAGTTTCATCTTCCCAATCTGCTCAGAGACGTGCAGGTGGGTCTGAAGCAAAGTCACTGCATCAGTGAAAGGAGCAAAGCTGCAATCTGTTTTATTTATTGAGCATTTTTCTGTCGTTTTTTCTGTAGATAAACCTATGTTACTTGTGCCAGACGTGCACATACCTGCTCCACAGCAAAAAGATGCTCCATCATTACCTACAGGTTAAGATCTGAGCATTTTTATAACTTTAAATCTAATGAAGACAGGGTTGTTGTAACTCAACATCCATTTTTTTGTTTAGTCTAAGAATGGTGAGGCGTTGCCCCCTGGCCCCCGGGCACAGCGGCCCCCTCAGACCTTGAATAAAGATGCAGCAGCAGCAGCAGGAGGAGGAGGTGGAGAAAGAGAGGAGGCAGAGCTGAAGGCCCTGTTGGCCGTACAGTGCAGCCTGCTGAAGATCCTCAGTAAAACCCTGGCTACTCTGCAGCACTTCACTCCAGACTGCTGCCAGATACTGCTGGACCAGGTCACACCCTCAAATCAAACTTTTCACTGCAAAAATGAGAATTTGTAATCTTATGTTACTATAAGGAGCATAACATGTTGACTGTTTATTTGCTTGTTTCTCAGTGTATGGACCTGGCTGAGTATAGGACCCTGTTTGTGCTCAGCTTCACAACTCCTGCATTTGACCCGGATGTGGCGCCGTCATTCGGGACCCTGCTGGCCACCATCAATGTGGCCCTGGGCATGCTCAGTGAGGTAGGTTCTGGAAGACCACAAAGTCCCGCTTCAGTCAACCCAAAGCACAGAAGCGATAATTTTGTGCTGTTTGTGTATAGATGGAGAAGAAGAAGGAGCCAGCTTCTCAGAGCATAGCTTCGCTGGCTTCGTTGGAAGAGATCCAAGCTCTGAAGTAAGTCGAGCTCTCTTCTGCTACATGAATTGACCCGTTTTATCTTAATGGCTTGGTTTACAATAGGAAAGCCTATAATCTGACAAAATGTGAGTAAATGTTCTGAATTGGTGAGCGGTGGATGATGATCAGAGGCACTTTTACGAACAAGAGAGTTGGTTGTTTGGTTGCTTGGAGTCAGTTGAGCTCTTTACCGTGTTACCATGTTCTTTTCAGTGGGTTTACAAAGTGGCTCGATTGCCTTTTCCCCCCCCCCCAATTTCAATCTTTCCTGACTGTATTTATGCAAATGTAATAAAATTGTCCAGGTTGATCAAAGCAATCTTTTTCAATGGGAGTCGATGACAGAAGAAAATACAAAGAGGACAAAGGAGGATCTGCCCTTCAGAATTGTTTTCCACTAGGTCAAGATATGTTTTCATGCACTGTTAAAAAATGAATTGAAAAACATCATCTTGAAGACTTTAACTGCATTACATGAAAAATGATTATTCTTAGACAACATTCTGTGGCCCATACCATGTTTAACTCATATAGGTTTTATGATATATTTCTATGGCAATCTTGGGGAAAAAAAAACATTTTTGTGTCCAAGGGGCAAATGTGCAGAACTAATCAAATGGTTGAAATCTTTTTTCATTTTCTCTTGTTTTCAGGTCACTGCTAATGTTCACCATGGAAAACTGCTTCTACGTACTGATCTCTCAGGCTGTCCGGTGTCTCAAAGATCCAACCATCCTCCCCCGAGATAAACAGAGGCTCAAACAGGAGCTCAGCTCAGAACTGGTGAGATGTCCATTTTCTTTGCTTAATGCCTGGTTCACACAGCGTGATTTTTTTTTTTTTTTTGCCGATTTTTGCCCCAATCCTCCCATTCCGATATGCCCCGATTATCTTGATGGCTCTTAAGATAATCTTATGAGATAATCCTGCCGTGTGTGGTGTGTTAAGAGTGATCTAGTCGGCTCCGAAGGACGATGGGACCGCCCTGACCTCAAATTGGGGATATTCAACATTTTGGGGTTATCTTGCCCCGATTTCCTACTGTCTGGGGTGTTCCCCGAGGACAAACGAGCACACAGCCGTATAGATAATAACAAAGCAACGTGCCAGAAACACGGAGGGGAATTACTCTGAACTCACGTTTGATCTCGAGAGTTTGCATGTTTGTGTGTGGTGTGTTGAAGTTTTCGAGTGGCTGTACACCGCACACTGTAAGACCGAAGCTGTTACACCAACGATTTTTTAGCATCACATTTAGGGTCCCTCTGATTTAAAAATCAGCCGACAATTTGAAAATCCTGCTTTGTGAACCAGGCATTAGAGTAGATGTGTGTGTGTGTGTGTGTGTTAATCTGCAGACTTTAAGGCATGTCTTAATTTTTAACTATGGATAATGTTGATTATGTAGATGAACACATTTAATCCAGACAAACTCAAAATTAAGTTGATAAATACACTTCTGTCACCATGGGTTAGGGTTAAATACAGATTCCACTTTATACCTATATTGCATAATTTGTGTATTATATCTGTTTTTAAATTTTATTTGGTCATGTAAAATAAAAGTTTATTGTAAAATATATTTTTTTAACCATTTTCTCTAGCTATGAGTACAGCATTTCTTTTTGTTCAAGTGTTCAATTCCTTACTACATGATTGTTTTTTTTTTTTTTTTGCAATTACGTTTAAAAAATGTTTTGCTATTAAACTGAATCTAAGAGGTTGTCGAGATTAATTGGAATCGAGTACAAACAGTAGATATGAAATTTGCTATTTGGTATCCAAATTATTGACATATAGCCAAAGGTCTGATAAATGGCGGCAAGGTGCTTCCAATATGATTATGTGTGGAATACGCATCAACAGGCTTTAGTGGTGTAAATAACCCTGGCTATGTGGTGGTATGAGGAGAATCCATGAATTTCGGACCAGTCAGCCAGCGGTTCTGTCTCTGCTGGAAGCACTGCTGTAGAATACTCCTCCTAATCCTTGTAGCAAACATAAAAGCTCACTTGTTGATGGGTATTTAAGGTTTTTATAAGCTTTTTTAGTTCAGTGGTTTGAAGTTTTCCTTCAATCTTTTTTTTTCCAACTTTAGAGCACTCTTCTTTCCAGCCTGTCACGCCACTTCAGGAGGGGTTCACCATCATCCCCAGCTAGCGGCATCCTCCCCTCAATTCAGTCCAAACCCCCCACACCCGGCTCGAAGCCAAGCCACGAAGGCCAGGAGCCCATCATCCAGCTGGTTCAGGCCTTCGTTAGACTTGTGCAAAGATAGATGTTGCTAGTTCATCCCTCTGCACAAAAGAAGCCAACCTTTCATACATGCTTTCAACAAAAGAAACCTTTTCTAGTGTCGAGCCCTATTTAGGAGTGAGGAGTTGTTGTGGTTCAAGGTGTAGTAACATTTGACTTAAATATTTAATATTCTTGGGTGCCATAACTTCAATTCAACCTTTCAAACATGTTCATTATGATGAAGAACTGAGTCTGTAGGGATCTTGGTGCTATTCTTCATCAGCGTAAAACTGATTATGGTCCATCATTCCCAGGCCTAGTTTTATAGGTCACTATGACAACCTGATGACTAGTAAGTTTCAAATGCTATTTCAACATATTCTCTGCATGACCATAATTAAAAACATAAGATCTTGTCAAGCTCCTTTTTTTCTTGTTTCTGTTTATTTTCACCTAATCTTGACATGATCTGTTTTATTTTAATTAGTTCAATTCTTGTTCAGAAGTGGCGGCCAAAATTTGTACTTTCAAAGAAAATGTATATGATATTAAAGGGAGTTTTGTACCAAAGTAAGGGTTGTTTTTTTTCTTAAATCAAACTGCGTCAGTCTTCCCAGATTCAACATGATGCTTTTCTTTACTGCATTTGAACATATTTTCTCACAGTGGCTCCAAGCCATCTCATACACAAGCTAAAACAGTAATAAAATACTTTGTCATAAAAAAAACAATAAAAGAAAATATGTTTTGCTGCAGTGCATGGATGGCTATTTACAGGCATTCTTCTTTTAAAAGAAACTTTTACAACTTTAGTACCACAATTAAAATAAAGGCAAAGTTTGTGCAATTCAGGTACAAAAAAGGCTTTGAATTCTGGGGACACGGTGACTATTTTACAGCAGGATAAGAAGGCTGGATAATATCTGGTTAACGTCGAGGAGCTACATCAGGAGCAGTGTTGGGTTTAGTCGCTGCAGTGCGAAGAGGCAGGACTGTTTGGATCTGATAGTTCAGAGTTTCTGTCCGCAGTCTGGCCAGGCTGAGTGTCCACTACTGCCCACTGACTGGGACCTCCTGAAACACACGAGATGTGACACCAAAAAGTGAGTAGGGGGGAAAAATGTAGCCATTTTGGTCACAAACATGCAGGACAAATAAAAATACAAGCTGGCATCCAGAAACATGCCAGACGTTCATAAAAACAAAAAGGTGACATTTTGAACAACATGCTAACTAATCTTGATAGGAACTAAGGTTTGGTTAAAAAAAAACGTGGCCGAGGGCCTAAATTTAACAACGCAACTGAAGCTGTGGTCTTATGGTTCTACTTGTCCTACATCTCTGGTGAGTTTAGGACCAGCAACAGAACCAGCGTAAAACTAGAACTTCAATAACAAGACATGGATTACTGACTAAGTTTGGCCTTTAACATGTATGTAAGCATTGTTATTGTTGTAATTGTCTGAATTAAACACAATAATCTAAGTATTTATAAAGTTTTGCTTTCTGAAACCAAACAGGTTCCATTCTGACTTGCAGTACCCTGCCAAAGTAACCTCTGAATGTTTTCACATTCTGTCAAGTAACAAACTTCAGTATAGTTGTATTGTAAACCATGATTTAACTTTGGCCCACTTGCAAAGTGTGGCAGAAAACTGTACATCACACCCTGAACACACCATCCCCGCCATGAAACGTAGTGGCAGCATCATGCTGTGGGGATCCTTCAGGAGCTAAATGCACAGCAATCTTCGAATAAAACCCGTTAGAGGCCTGGAAAAGACTGAAGACTTGGGGGTCACCAAACCTAAATATACAGGCCGGAACTACAAAGGAATGGTGCAGATATAATTCCAATTGGGAATCTGTGGCAAGACTAAATTTTCTGTTCACATCCAATCCACTTGATAAGCCCAGGCAGACTGGATGTGTCTTTTCTCTCTTTTTCACAACTGAGCACTGTCTTGTGTTGGTCCATCACATCCCAATAAAATACACTGAAATTTGCAGCTGTAAAAAGGCCAACAGTTCAAAGGGTGCTTGCAAATCATGCAGGAGCTCATGAAACTCATGCAAAGTCTCACCCTGACAGCCTGAACCCAACCACACTAACCTTCGCCTGGTCCTCCAGACGGGCCAAAGAGGGCGCAGTAATTTGTCTAATGTTATTTCACAGAAAGGGCAAAGGGACAAAGAAGAGTGATTCACAGAAGGACAATTTGTCACTGGACAAAAAACACTATAGAGAGAAAGTTAGCTTTGAGTTAACTCACCTCTAAATTCCCCCGAGCTTTCTTCAATACTCCATGAGTCAGACACACTGGAAGAAAGAACAAACATTTTAATGGTAGAACACTAAATAGACTAAAGCTTTATCAGCTAGCCTTATAAGATATAAAAACTAAAATTAGAGTCTTCTTTGATGCTCTGGTTTATTAAAACGGCTTTCAGTGTGAACATTTTTAATAAAGTCCTACACTGGTCAATGATGACTCTCTCCATTCCCTCCTTGAGCTGGTTGGTGGTGCGCAGACGTTTCACGGCTCCGCTCAGCATCCTCTCCTGCTGAGATAATCTGTTCTTCAGTCTGGCGATCTCGTGTTTCAGCAGCTCATCCTGATTTAAAGGATAACAGAGGAGATTTAGGTCCCCAGAAACCTAATTAGAGAGAGCATTCACAGCGTGTGGGATTGTTCCTACCTGCTGGTTGTTGCAGTCCTCTGCCGCGCCGCTAGATGGCAGAGAGACTCTCCACAGCAGTTTGAGGAGTCGGCCGGCCTCCTCCAACACCTGCTGCATGGTGTTGGAGCTGCTGGATAAACTCTTCCAATGTTGCTTTTCTCTTATCTAAAAACATGTAAACAAAACTCATCAGCTCATTCTGACCCTCACATTTCTAAAGAAGCTTCAACATGGTGGACCAGTCAGAACCTCGCTATCAGAGCCCTGTTGTCTGAGTGTGTGCAGACACTCCTGCAGCTGTGCGTCCATGCTGCGTGACAGCTTTCGCCCCTCTGAGATCTGCTTGCGAAGGGCGTTGTAGTCTTCGATCAAACCCAGGATATGCCGCCCGTTGCGACTGGCCCACATCCGGTGGCCCGGTACCAGCCGAGAAGGAGCGCCTGAGACGCTTTCACCAGAGCTGCTGCTGACCGAGACGGCGTCCTCTGAGTGAGAATGGTGCTTCACTTCTGAGAAGACCAAAGTGATTAAAAAAAAACAACCTTCAATGATAGATTTGATTCTTAAAAAAGGATTTAGTATTATGCCGAGCAGGTTGTCTCACCATGATAGACACTGGTGTGCTCGTGGTTATGAAAGGAGCGATGCTGAGAATCACAGCCTTCCCGACCCGGTGACTGGCCCCCTTCATCTAGAACACATGCATGAAACTCTGTATTTGGCATGACCCATTTCCTGTGTACTTTTATGTATTATTGCTTCTCAAAGCTCATTCCCAATAGGACAGAGCCCTGTGTATACCTGGAGAAGAGAGCAGGTAGTTGATGTTGATGGTCTCAGAGTGACTGGGTCCTCTCAGCAGCTGCTCCTCCAGTTTCTGCCGCAGCGCCGTGTTGGTCTGGATGCTCCTCTCCAGCTGCAGCCTCAGCTGTCTGATCTCTGACAGCAAATCACCAAGGTTCACCGAGCCACAGGAAGACACGGGGACAGACTGTGGAGTCTCATCATGTGATCCTAACAGGACAACAAAATAAACACCTCAATGTTACACATAACCAAATTCAATTAAATTTTATTTATATAGCGCCAATTTACAACACATGTTGTCTCAAGGCACTTCACAAAAGTCAGGTACATACATTCCAATTAATCTTAATCATTGAACAGTGCAGCCAGAGTTAGTTATTTATTCAAATTGGATAAAAAGTTTGTCTATCTAAGGAAACCCAGCAGATTGCATCCAGTCAGTGACTTGCAGCATTCACTCCTCCTGGATGAGCATGTAGAGACAGTGGACAGTCACTGGCGTTGACTTTGCAGCAATCCCTCATACTGAGCATGCATGTAGCGACAGTGAAGAGGAAAAACTCCCTTTTAACAGGAAGAAACCTCTAGCAGAACCAGGCTCAGTGTGAGCGGCCATCTGCCACGACCGACTGGGGGTTAGAGAGAACAGAGCAGAGACACAAAGAGAACAAAGAAGCATTGATCCAGGAGTACTTTCTATGGAAAGGAAAAGTAAATGTTAGTGGATGTAGCTCCTTTAGTTGTTTCACCTAGAAAGAAAGAACAGATAAACTCTGAGCCAGTTTTCAAGGTTAGTCTGAAAGAGAGCACATAGAGTTAGTCACAGTAAAAGCTCAGTCAATCGCCATGTCTAGGAGAGAGAAAGGATTAAACAAAAATAACCAAAAAAAAAACAACAACTGCAAACTGCAAAGTTAATATGAAAAACATCCAGGCAGCTCATATGTGTTCTTGACTAGAGCGATTCTGTTCCAGGCAGTAGCAGGAGCAACCAACACTAGAGCCAAAACAGTGAGTGAAGGTCAGCAGACACAAACAATGTGTGTGAGGGGAATGCAAAAGCCATTTCATCATTTTGCACAATTAGCATTGGGGGCTTATATTCAGTGCATTTCTGTGTAGAGAGGCCTGATGAGCCTTTTCTGGTCAATACCGATTTCCAGTTCTCTCTGAGATCTGAACCGCGATTATGATTTCAGCTCATTCAACTTTTTTTTCTTCTAATGACCCTAACTGATGAAGGGAAAATGCCCAGCGGGTTTTTTGATGGAAGTAGTAGTATTAAACCCATCAGAAAATGAAGATTATCTCCATTTATGCAATAAAACATATATCCCTGACCTTTATCTGATTTGAATTAAACTATGAAAAATGTATCAAGATATGCTGTTGATGGTTGAGTTTCTACACCTGAATTCTTAGTTTTGATGCATTAAATGAAGAGGAAAAAAAGTACATTTTTACTATTTAACCAGCCAATCAGCAATCAGGGTCAATCCAAGGAAAAACATGGTCATATTCTTATCTCTGGCTGATTGATTGGTGAATTTCTAGCTCTTTTTGTACTACTGACTGGGAATTGAAAACGAGTTAACAAAACAAAACAAAACATCAAATCATCCACTGGGTGCTTCATTCGGTGAATAACTGGTTTGGTTTCTTATTTAACGATCGTAGTCTCTATGTAATGATAAATATATATAAGCTGTAACATGTCTCGACTGCCTAACTTCATAGTTCTAACGTCAAAGATGACACAAATAAATGCTGTGGTGAAGAAACAAGCAAATCAGAAATATTGACACCCTTTAAAAAAGTTCAGCTGTGGAAGGCAAGGATATATGGTTTAAAAATAAAAAATGTTTTAAAACTGTGGCATGCATTTATATTTAGTCTCTGATTATTCCTCTGATATTCTTAAATAAAATCTAAAGCAACCAATTCAGAACCATTGGAAATGTAGTCCAGTTGTTTTTCATTTAACCTTGGTATAAATACAGCTGTTTTCTATGTGTTTAATATTTACACAAAGGGATGACATCACACTTTTACGCTGCTTTAGGAAGGTTGTGACAGACTCCATGTTGAGCTCAGCTCATACCAATTAATAAACCAGTGGGCTGACTACTGGTAACTGGGTATCTATTTAAAAGAAAAGGATTTGTTACTTTGGGTTCCTGAAAGTAAACATTTATTTTATGTCAAAGGAAGCAAATTAATCCAAGAGATTAGTACAGATTACCGTGCTTGTTTGAGTCATTCTTGATGTTTTCGTAAACCTGCAGCTCTACCCGCAGAGACTGGAGCAGATGCTGGGAGTCAGACAGCTGCTGCCTCTGGAGCTTCACCTCACACTGCAACCTGGAAACATCACACCATAAAAGAAATGATCAATACTTTGATTCAACCATGGATATAAATATGATTGGGTTAACCTCTGAGGATGTGACAATTTTTAAAAAATGAAGTTTTAGCACAATTTTCATATATTCAGGCGTAGGTGACTGGAGCCTGAACTAAATTGCTGCCAACCCTCGATAAGTGGCAGAAAGGGAAAGTGATCGAAAGTACACCTGATTCCTGGTTTCGAGTTGCAGTCTCACTAAACTGCGTCAGAAGGCTCGGGGTCAGGAGGTCACACACCATTATTAAGCTCAGATGCATGTGTGCTTTCTTTGATGACCTTTTAAATGACACACTCAAGTTTCAGAGTTACACCAATACTAAAGAAAAAAGCAAATAGTGATGAGTCTTCTAAAAAGTAATCAGTCATTAAGCTAAAGATACACAAAGGAAAGCAGGACTGATTTTAAATGTGTCTCAATCAGTGGTATGTTGTGGGACTGATGGGTGTTAGTCTGCACCTCTGCAGCTCCTCTCTGCTGAAGCGTAGGGAATCCTGCAGCAGCGAGTTCTCCTGGCTGCTGTGCTCCAGCGTCTCCTGCAGTCGGATGTTTTCCTGCCTCAGAGATTCACACTCCTTCCTGGTCTGCTCCAGTTTGGCCGTCCGCCGAGCCAGAGTCTCCCGGAGCTTCTCGTTCTCCTTCTGCTTGTCTAAGAGAAATAAAACAGTTTGTAAGGGAGCGTTTGGGACCAAATAAGGAATCATGCTAACCAAGTTGAGACCAAATTTACCTCTAGATCCCATATTGAGCTGCTCCTTTAGCACTTGATTTTGTTCCCAGAGGAACCGCACTTCATTAACCAGCTGACCCTGCTCCTCGTTGCCATGGATGAAAATGTTTGTGGCTGCTAAAAACAGCATATAAACATTTGGCAATCGACATTTAGAAGGATGACTGCAGTGGAAAGTGAAAGCCTAAGTCTGAGAATAGGGACAGTGATGAAGCAGGTCTGTAGTCGACTTTATGTACCTGGGTCTTTCTCCACCTCGGCTAATCTCCTCTCCAGCTGTTCTCTAAGGCGGTCATTGGTGCTGATGCTTTCCTCCAGGCGTTGTCGTAGAGCTCTGATCTCCAGGAGATGTTCAGCAAGCAGGTCTAACAAACATTTATACACAAAGCCAAATTAATGAAGGGCTTCAGAGCTAGCTTGGGCTGTGCATTCAGATTTATCTTCAAATTTGAATTCCGGCTCTAGACATTCACAAAAACAATCAAATCCACAAAATATTTTTAAAAGATTTTCTGGTCACGTTTGACTTTGGAAGACGACTCTTTTTTTTCCCTTTACAAGCAATAAATACAGTTACAGTCCTTAATAACTGTAATCTCAATACTTACCAAAGTAACTTTGATTATGATCTGCATCGGGCAGCCAAAGCTGAACACCATGAATTATTACTATGTGTAAGCACACAACAGATGCACACCAAACACATATTCAACACTATGACACATATATAGGGCTTAAGAAAGACGGGGAAAAAAATGATTTACTGCTTGCCTAAATTTTTCCAGACACCATGTTCTCAATCCAACCCTTATTAAACGCTTCCAGTGATGCCAGAACAGACCCTCCCTACACAACCCTACCATAACATCACAGACTTTATGCTCAAAACATTCAGTCTCCAAGCTACGATAACTCCCCCTGAACTTTGCTGTGCTCCTCCAAAGCAGCCTGCTTAGTGCAAGGAGTTCACTCAAGTTTACGTGAAGATAGTAAAGTGCCAGTTCATGTAGGCTGTAGAGTTTCCTGTTTTGCTTCAGCGATTATTATTACAACTTTTAAGTTGTAGGCGTGGGTAAGCGCGCTTGTTTGGTGAATATTCTGTATCAAAACTGATACAGAATTAGTTATTAGGTCTAGAGTGAAATTAAGTTTATTACAGTCTTTTAACCAAGAGAAGTTAGGAGAAGAGAGGCACCAATCAGCCAATCAGTGACTTGCACTGATTTTTTCTCCCTTATTTAATAAATGGAACAAAAAAAAATCCCACATTTTGATGGACGTTTCTAGGTTTAAGTAAAATCAGATTAATCGAGAGAATCTTGTTCTTCCTTCTATTTTGTTGGATGAAAATCTTCTACCTCCATCAGAGAAACCTGCAGCGCATCAACTATCTTTTAATTGTTAGTCCTGAGAATAAAATCCAGGAAAAGCCTGATCATCACATCTTTAGACAGGAGTATTTAAAACAAAAAACAAAACAGAAATTGACACTGATTTTAAATGAAAAGTATTTACAGAAAATATATTGGCATATAATTAGACTTTTATAAAAGCACACAGTAAAGTGAGCAGCGTGCAGTTGTATAATTACTGCATAAATGTTCAATATTCATCTACATCAGCGATTCACTCCCACAGTGGTGTACAACTTTTCCAAATAGCTGTCATTTGTTAGACTCCTATTTTAAACATCTTTATCAAAACTAATGTATCAAATAGAAAACTATAGCCAACTCCGGTAGAGGAGGTGGTTTTCACCTGTTTCTATGGAAATGCTGCCACACTTTTTTTTTTTTTTAGAAAATACATCCTAATGTTTCCCTCCAGTGTTCCTTATGAATATAAAATGTTTACACAAGTAAAGAACATTTTATGTCCTTGGGTTGTTGTTTGTTTTTAGTTTAATAAAAAGTTACATTGCTTATTCTACTAATACCCCTCCTGATGCCTCATATTTACCTGAATTCATAATGTGAGGCTGTCCTCCTGTGTCTTCCTGTGAACTGATGTCTCCACCTTGTCTCTGTGCTCCGGTTTGAGGCCCTGAGACTTCCTGATCCTGGCCTGGATCCTGTTCTTGGTGGCTAAAGCTGGTCTGGGCTATAATTGAGCGATGCAGGTCCAGTTCGCTGCGTAAGGTGGCGTTGAGCTCCTCGTTGCTCCTCAGCTGCTCCTGCAGGCGCCTGTTCTCCCTCTGCAGACCTTGCACTGTGCTGGCAGTGTGTCTGTGAGGAGGCGCACCTTTCTCCTGAGCTCCTCCTGCAGGAGAGACGGCTGCTCCTGTGTTATCAGCAGAGTGCTGCTGGCCTAAACAGAAACAGTAGGATGACATCAATCATCCAACTTAAATAAAAATGTCTTAAACTTATATTTCTAAGTACTTAGAAGAAGCTTCCAGGGCCTTCTGCAGGGTATTTGTAACAAGTTTCATATACATTACTGCATTTTTTCCAGGGGAAATATCTGGACTGAACCAGATAGATGCCACTGAATAATGCAACTTTTAGTGGAGGTGGACTGAAACTGGAAACCCGCTCTGGCTTTGGTCAGGCTGCTTTGTCGTGCAGCACGCCTCAGCGCAACAGAATGGATCTGAGTGGAAAATAATTGCCATTACAGGCAGGACCTAGATTGGCTTTGCTCATAGGCAAGGACTGAAGTAATCATAGATGACTTTACACTGGGCAAGAAGTGGAGAAACATGCATTTTTAATCACTTACATTATATCTCCAACAAATCTGACACCAAAAGACTGCATGTCAAACCCACTTACAATTATATCCAAGATTTAAACGTTATTTAATATTTCATGAGGAAACTCACCGTGCGCGCTACTGCCACCTTGTGTGTTGGCTCTGCTTTGGCAGGAGGAAGTTGTCATGTCTGAGCGGCTCAGGTCGGAGTGGGAACTGTGGTGGCTGCTGGGAGTCTGGCCTTGGATCTGGCTCTGGAGGCTCTGGATGAGTTGGTTCTTCTCCTGCAACTCCTTAGCTAATCTAGGAGGAGAAGGAATGAGTGTTGTTAGCTCTGTTGTAAAGTGCTTTGCAAAAGTTCATACTCTTAGAGCTTCTCCATATTTTGTCTCATTAAAACCACAAATATATTTTGTGTTTTATTGGTATTTTATGTGGAACACCAACCCAAAGTAGTACAGAATTGTGAAGTGGAAGCAAAAGGATCCAAGGTTTTTAAATATATATATTATAACAATATTGACATCATGCGGATGTAATCCCCTGAGGCAGTACTTTCTAGAAGCTTATTTTGCTGCGATTACAGCTGCAGGTTTGTTCATCTAGAGGTTCAAATATTTACAGATTAGTCTTTGCCAATTATCTCAGTCATCAGGTGCAGAGTTTGTGAACACCAGTTTTCAAAACTTGCCACAGATTTTTAATTAGATGCAGGCCTGGACTTTCACTAGGCCATTGTAAAATATGAATATTTTTATCCAGCTATAAGTTTAAGGTAAATTTCAAAGCTGTGGCAGCCTCTAAAAGGTTTCCTTCAAGGATTAATTACCTTCTTCCATCTTCTCATTGAATCTGAGCCCCTTCCCTGTCCCTGCTGAAGAAAAGCACCTCAACAGCATTATGCTGCTACCCCTGCAGTGGAAGCTTTGCATGCAAGCTCAAACTTTTCTTTTTGGTCACATCTGACCAGAGCACCTTCTTCCTCATGTTAACTGTGTCTCCAACATCACTTGTGGGTTAGGGTGAGTTTAGTGTCAGAGCTCTCCTCTTGCGATTCTAGACATAAAATACATTGATGTTTGTGGTTGGAACTTGACAAAATATGACAAAAGTTGTCATTATGATGGAGCAAAAAATGGCACTCAAAAAAAAAGAGAGAAATCAAGAGGACAGTAGAAACCCCTAAAGAGATCTGAAAAAGATGGATTTATGATAACGTTTTGGGGAAACACACAGCTGGAAAATATAGCACGGCAACCATCATGCTGTCTGTCTGAATGAAACCAACTCACAGGTCTAGTTGCTCCTTAGTGCACTCAGCCAGGCTGAGGTTTTGATGGACAAGAAGTCTGATGTGCTGCTGTAGCAGCTCTCTCTCACCTTCTAGCTCCATACGCAGATAATCTATGTCCTGCTGGATTCTAGACAGGCTGTCATGGGGGTCAGTCTCGCTCTCTTCATAAGGGACAGGTACCTGCTGTTGCTCCCCAACACTGTCGCCGTTTGTAACGGGTTCATTTTAATCACAAGAATTGAGAAAATTTTAACCAGTTGAACGGCTAAAAAAACGTTTGAGTTGTCTGGAAAGGCTAAATAACCAAAACATTCAGGATCTAATTGTGAATATCAGCTGGTATAGCCTGTTAGTCTCTCACGTGTATAGACAGTTTAGAATCAGGAGTGGTTGCTGAAGATGAAGAAGTCAGTGACTAAGGCTGTTGCTGACTGCGTGTTTTTGAAGTGGAAGGAGGTTTAACGGTTTTAAGTCATTCACCTGTCAATAGCAGCTAACATATCTAATGCCTATAGGTGCAAAACCTTCCAAAAAATAACTAAAAAACAAAACTGTGATACAACCTTTTTTACCATAATTTTTCAGGAAAGATGATGATCTCGGGCAGCTCGACCCAAACGCCTAACGTGATGATGAAATTGGGTCATTAACAGCAGGCTGCCATTCAAATCATCACACATGCATACAAACAGCCCCGGGTCAAAAGGCAAGAGGCCCGGCTAATCTTTATATCTTTAATCTAATGGGTCATTGGACAGAAATCACAACTAACGTCCCAGCGCATATAACACACACTGCAGACGCAGATAAAAAAAACTACCTTTATGATCCAAAGAGAAAAAAAGACCTTTCATCCATAAGCTAACAAAAACATCCTCCTTTAGCCTACTAAGGTAGCCAGCTGGCTGCTTCACAGACGTGCTGCTCTTAGCTTATACACCGTGGTTTTAAAACAGTGTTACCTTGAATAGAGTGATGGTTGGAGCTCCATCCGTATCCACACAATGACGGTCGGTGGTTTTTGTGATTGGAAATATTTCAAAAGAGCTGAATTTTTTTCTTATTGCAAGTGAAAAAAAGGGTCCATGCACATTTTTTCAGTCAGCTCACCAGCAGTGTGTAGCAACAGGTTGAGGTCTAATTTACAGACAGAAATTTCAGAAGAGTCTACAGTTTTCAGTTCATTATGATGCTATTCAGCTACCTTTAATTGACAGATCTTAATAGTTAACCTGCATTAGATATTGTACATGAGCTCAAGGATAATTTGTTGAAGTCTAAATATTGTTCAGAACAGCTAACATAACGGGGTTTATTATAAAATAGTGTTTTTGCTCACTTTTCTTCAGTTTTATACAGTTCTGTCTGTCTCCTGTCAGTTTGTCCACTTACAGACAAACAATCTTTATGCAAACACAAAGAAAGAATGCAGAGGTTCTCGTTTAACACTGGAAAAGCTGGGCCAAGGTAACAATATCTCCTTATAGCTGCTAATTCTAGCCTTACACTGCATGGTAAATGTTATTGTTCTAAATAAATATATACAAAAAAGTGTGAAACAACTGAAAATATGTCTTATATTCTAGGTTCTTCAAAGTAGTCACCTTTTGCTTCGATTACTGCTACGAACACTCGTGGCATTCTGTTGATGAGCTTCAAGAGGTAGTCACCTGAAATGGTTTTCACTTCACAGGTGTGCCCTGTCAGGTTTAATAAGTGGGATTTCAAGCCTTATAAATGGGGTTGGGACCATCAGTTGTGTTGTGCAGGAGGTGGATACAGTACACAGCTGATAGTCCTACTGAATAGACTGTTCGAATTTGTATTATGGCAAGAAGAAAGCAGCTAAGTAAAGAAAAACGAGTAGCCATCATTACTTTAAGAAATGAAGGTCAGTCAGTCCGAACAATCTGGAAAACTTTGGAAGTGTCCCCAAGTGCAGTCGCATAAACCATCAAGCGCTACAAAGAAACTGGCTTACATGAGGACCGCCCCAGGAAAGGAAGACCAAGAGTCACCTCTGCTGCGGACGACAAGTTCATCAGAGTCACCAGCCTCAGAAATCGCAGGTTAACAGCAGCTCAGATTAGAGAACAGGTCAATGCCACACAGAGTTCTAGCAGCAGACACATCTCTAGAACAACTGTTAAGAGGAGACTGTATGAATCAGGCCTTCATGGTAAAATAGCTGCTAGGAAACCACTGCTGAGGACAGGCAACAAGCAGAAGAGACTTGTTTGGGCTAAAGAACACAAGGAATGGACATTAGACCAGTGAAAATCTGTGCTTTGGTCTGATAAGTCCAAGTTTGAGATCTTTGGTTTCAACCACCGTGTCTTTGTGCGGCGCAGAAGACGTGAACGGATGGACTCTACATGCCTGGTTCCCACCGTGAAGCATGGAGGAGGAGGTGTGATGGTGTGGGGGTGCTTTGCTGGTGACACTGTTGGGGATTTATTCAAAATTGAAGGCATACTGAACCAGCATGGCTACCACAGCATCTTGCAGCGGCATGCTATTCCATCCGGTTTGCGTTTAGTTGGACCATCATTTATTTTTCAACAGGACAGTGACCCCAAACACACCTCCAGGCTGTGTAAGGGCTATTTGACCAAGAAGGAGAGTGATGGGGTGCTGGGCCAGATGACCTGGCCTTCACAGTCACCGGACCTGAACCCAATCGAGATGGTTTGGGGTGAGCTGGACCGCAGAGTGAAGGCAAAAGGGCCAACAAGTGCTAAGCATCTCTGGGAACTCCTTCAAGACTGTTGGAAAATCATTTCAGGTGACTACCTCTAGAAGCTCATCAACAGAATGCCAAGAGTGTGCGTAGCAGTAATCAACCAAAAGGTGGCTACTTTGAAGAACCTAGAATATAAGACATATTTTCAGTTGTTTCACACTTTTTGGTTCAGTATACAATTCCACATGTGTTAATTCATAGTTTTGATGCCTTCAGTGTGAAGCTACAATATTCATAGTCATGAGAATAAGGACAACTCTTTGAATGAGAAGGTGTGTCCAAACTTTTGGTCTGTACTGTATATATATATATTTTTTTTTAAATGTTAATAGATATGTTACTAATATATGGAAAGTATGATTAGTGTGCAATTTACCTGCGAGACAGTTCTAGAGCTGTGACATCCTCATTAACGAGGAGAGATTCTTCTGGAGGAGAGAAAAAAACAAATCTTTGTCATAAACAAGTCTGTTTCATTCAGGAACGAATGACTGCTCTTCTGTCTTCCTCTCTGTGGTTTTTATTGCTTTTTTGGGGTTATGCACTACAAACAATGCAGAACAATAATTAAAAACAATTTCAGTCATAACCTAATTATTTTTTTCAGAACTGACTCCAAGTACAAATCTACGTAAAAATTGCTAGTTCTTCCCACTACAGTGTAAATTATATGGCAGATATGACATTGTTTATTAGTAACTGTGGTGACCACCTTTGTCCAGCCGGCCCTCTAGCCCGTCCAGAAGGCTCAGACTCTTGTCCAGCTGCTCCTTTATCACCTCTCCCATGTAGCAATCCACTTCCCCAGCATGTAGCAGGTCTTTGAACGCTTTGTTCAGCTCCTCCAGCTGTCGACGCTGCAGAGCTCCCAGTCTGCGGCTCTCCTTGATTTGCAGCCTAAGTTGCGACAACTCTCTGGCCTGCGACTTCACCAGAGAATCAAGCCTGTCAGGAGGAGAAAAAATGACAATCAGCAAATTTGTCTACAATGTTCAAGATTTTATTAATAATCAGAAGTAAGAGTATATTTTGATGGTGCGGTGTAAAGAACTGTGACCTAGCAGGTGAAGTTGAGCGGCTGCGGGTTTGATGCAGCTGTTCACTTGTGCTTCGGTTCGGTGTTGTCTCTTTCCACAGGTCCATGTTCACAATGCTGGGTCTGTCCCTCGCTGACTGGTTTTCAGCTTCCCTTTTCCCCCTCAGCTGCCCACCTCTTTCTTGACTGCAATCCCTTTTCTGTGTGCCTTCTTTTTCCCTGATAGTGGGTGGGTCAGAGGCGCTGGCAGCTATGTCACTGGAGAGTGAGTTTCTGTGCAGGAGGCTTTGCATTTGGAGGATGACTTTTGTCTGGTTTTCCAGCTGGACCTTCAACTCTCTGACTTGTGCTTGAAGCTGTAGAGGATCCTCTGAAGCACCATAGTCATCATACATGTGTAGGCCTTTCAGGCTGACCTAGATAAACACAATGGGTAGTAGATAAAAAGCTTGATTCAGCACATTCATAATAATCAAGTTTTAAAGTGAAATATGTCATCTGAATCCTGAAGTTATTATTAGGTATGTTGATAAAGACAAACATCTTTGCCTGTGAGCCACCCAGAAAGAGCACAACACTGTTTACTCAGTGATGGTAATTTTGGTAGTTTACACATCTCCTGCTACTATTGTCTCCGTATAACCCATGTTAAAGACAAATGATTTCTGGATACGGGTCTCATGTGCATAACAGAAGTAGAAACAAGTTCTTTGACTGCAGCACGAGAAATAAGTTATTGCATGGGATGTTCTCTGAGCAAAACATCTAATAAATGTTAATGTTTGTTTAGAATCTGATAAACCTTTCCGTTTATGTTCTTCTCATAAAAATGGCAGCAAATATCACATGATAATGGAACAGAATGAAATCGGGATGTCTGATCTGGTCCCAAGTCTCCTCATCAGCTTTAAAGTCCTCCACAAAATTCAACTTCCAAATCTCGTCGGTGAGACAGCCAATTTCAAACAATCAGAGTATTTATACAAGCTGAGTTTGTTTGTTGATGTAATGAATCTGGGTTTCTCTAACAGTCTAAGCCTTTTTCATTTATTCCAATGACTATGAAACAGACTTTATCGACTGCTTCAGCTCCCAGTCCGTGTTGCAGTGCGCTCAGGTATCCCCACTAGACAGAGCAGCTGAAACACTAGTTTTAAATTTTAGGAATTTCAAAGCAGATGCCAAGTTTCTGAAGCAGAAATTACACTTTTCCCTCAAACTATTTCCTGGAATTTGGCACTAAAATGTATTACAACCCAAATAATCAACAAGTCATGTCAAAACAGATGGTAAACACGTTGTTAACTTAGTGCTTCAGCAAACTGCTATCTGCATGAAACCAGCAGGGGCAATGTTCAGAAACAAATGATGAGGCTATGCTATTTTCCTGTGTATTATAGTAACTATAATAACCTTATTAACCCTGCGATGGAGCAGTATATGACCTGCAGACACTCCAGTTGGGACAAAATATGTGTTGCTGTCAAGAAAGACAGATCCTGCAGCGTTCAGAATGTCACTGCTGAGTGAATGAGTTGTAATACTGACGAAATGTTAAGTATTTTACTGCACTGGCATGGCTTTGATATTATTAACTTTACTATTAGTTAAAGGGTCTGGGATTATAGGTGGACAAATCCTGACCAAGGCAATCAGTGTAATTTAATCATCTCTATAGCGCTAAATTAGTAAACATTAAAATGCCTACTTTGGCTGAGCTGAGAGCTGGGGAACTTGGGTATGGAGTGCTGGAGCTTGAGTCCAAATTTTCAGTGGAGGAGAAGGTAGCATGTTCATTTTTCAACAGGGAGGGTAGGCTGGAAGCACTGCAACTAGGGTTCACACCCACCTCTAGATC
Source organism: Crenichthys baileyi (assembly GCA_036173005.1). Lineage (NCBI taxonomy): Eukaryota > Metazoa > Chordata > Actinopteri > Cyprinodontiformes > Goodeidae > Crenichthys > Crenichthys baileyi. Next base: position 240,920 of record JAHHUM010002996.1, on the reverse strand, counting down.
TGACAAAAACAGAAAAACACAGAGACGTTTAAAAAAGGGACACATTCACCACAAGGGAAATAATTAATCACTGGATGTGCAGCTACAGTAATTAAGGCAAGAAATCACATTAAGAGGTTAATAAGTGCTTGAAAGACATTCCCAAACCTCAGAGGGAAACATGCAAGAACTGATCATTGCAAATTCAACTTGGGGGGGGGGGAATAGTGCAGAAGAAAGTTAAAACCAGAAAGGAGACTCTGTGTTATAAGACCCAATCTGAAAACACCTCGCTGTTCCATCCTCATGCACAGATATAGTGAAAGAATCTATCCATATGTGAGATTAGTGTCCATGCAGCAGACAACATGCAGTCTGCCTATAGACTGTCTACCTGTACTACTGCTCTCTTCCCTATCGTTCTCACTCTTGCCACTGGTTTCGTAACCCAGGTCCTGCAAATCCACCTGCACGCTTTTGTCTCCCTGCTCAGGAGCTGCTATTGGAAGCAATATATTTCATGTTAGATAGCAATTCTTTAGATCAAAGGGAATGTTACATCTCTTCTTCACAGTGTTTTGTTTTTCCTTCTTTAAGAAAAAGTTTAAATTTTAGCAAACATCTTTACAGTATCACAACATTTATTTTAACGGTTGCACACAGGCGCTAGCATATATTGTCTAACCTTTTGGTGCTGTTTCGGGAGGGGATGTATGGGTAAGAGCAGTGGCCAGTTTCTCCTCCAGGCTTTTACATGCTTTCTTCTTCTCCCTCAGAGCCTTATGTAAAGTCTCCAGTTGGAGCTTAACATCTGGGGGTAATCCTTTGGCATCTTGTACAGTCCTGTGGACCTCGTTCTCTCTTCTGCAAACTCTCTCGTCCTGCACGGATGCCTGGAGATCAGTTATTCTTCGAGAGTAATCACTGAAAACCTGGTAAAGGTGAGAGAGACCCTGATAGAGTTTCTGTCCTTTTGTTTCACTCGAAGCAGGGGGCAGATTGCTGTTGCATTTTCCTCCTTGTTGAGCAGATTCAGTCAGTTTGCTTCTCTCTTGGAGGGCTCTCTTAAGATTGTCGAAATCTTTCTGCAGGTCAGCACTTAGTTCTAATTTATCAGAGGCCAGGGAGCCAGTGCTTTTACAGTGGGCCGCTAACGAGGAAATAGCAGACTCTGTTGCACTAAAGCATTTCATTACAACACTAAACATTTCTTGATTTAAATCAGGATTTTCAAAACCTCTCTTCGCACCTTGGTCATCCTTTGACTCGTCATCTATAAGAAACTCTGCAGTTGCTGCTCTTTGCCTCCAGGTGGGGCCATTTAAATGAGTTGCCTCACTGAGGCAGCCACGTTGTGCAGCTGCATGTGCAGCCCTCGACTGCTCCTGCAGCTCTGCATTTAGTTTACTTTGTTCTAAAAAGGCCTTTTGCAAGGAGTCTGCATGTTGCTGCAGCTCAAGCACAGAGTCCTCAGTATGGCCACTGTCTTGGTTTAGGCTATCTCTGTTTGAATGTGTATGAACCTGATGTAAAGCCCCCTCTATCCCTGAACAAAGATCATCAGTTTCAGGTTTCTCATCTTGGCTCTGAGAGGAGGTGATGGCCTTCTCTGCCATGTTCAGGAGCTCAATAAGGTGGTTGTTGAGCTCTTCCTTCTCCTTAAGGGCGTTCTGCAACTCCATGCATCTACTGTGGAGGTCAACATCAGGACCCACAGAACCAGAAATTGCGTGTGAACCAAAGTTCCTCTGGTTGTCCAGACTGCAGGCTGTCAGATAAGCAATGGTTGAATTTGCAGCCTGCAAGGCCACGTTGTACTGATTATTCAGTCTCTCCTTTTCCTGCATTTGATCATGGAGCTCCTCCAGGTCAGCAAGCTGCTCACTCATCTTGTTGATCAGGGCTTCCTTCTCCTGGCATTCCTGGTTTAGAAGCTCAAGCTGAGAAAGAAGAGCAGATTCGCTGTGGGTGTGATCCCCTGGTATTCTGGGCTCAGAGCCCCTGTCCGACCCTGCTGGACTGGAGGAAGGGGAAGTGCTGTGTTGAAGTGCTGAATCAGAGTTAGTATGCAGTTGTTGGTCAAAAGCACAAACATTATCCAAACTAGGGTGTTGCTGTGCATCAGTCTGCATCTGGTTCGTGCTACCCTCTACTCTGAGCCGGATGGGCACAGGGAGGCGAGATTTGACACCAGCCTACATTTGAAACAAATAAAACAGACATTTTAAGCACTGGTAGTCAGTTCTAATGAATGAAAATAATGATCTCTTTATACTTCTACAACCCTGTAAAACTTGCCATGTGTCTTGTGACATGCTGCTTTGGAGTCTTGTGGTGTGGTTGACTTTGAGGTTTCGGACTTCGCTTCCCATCTGCTGGGCTGATTTTAGTTACTGAGGTCTCGCCATGGGATGCATTGCTTGACTTCTCTGTATTTCCCTTTGACAATTTAACGATCATGAAACGATCTTCAGCTTCAGACTGAGGTGTTTCCAAACTCCTCCTTAATTCAGCCTGTCCATCACTGCTGTTTCCCGAGGCATCTGTGCTCTCTTTTTCTTTACTCTCAGCAGATTTCTTTTCCTTCAGGATACCCCACAGCTTCAGGTTTTCCGATCTAAGTCGGAGTAGTTCTTCTCTGCAATAAGCAGTTTTTATTTAGTGTGACGTTCAGGCAACTGACTGTTAACTAATAGTGAAGATAATGAGTAGGTTCTTGATTTTACTGAAAAAGAAAAGACCAACCTAAGCTGCAGGATTGAGGAAGATCCAAAATCTGCCAGCAGAGATGTAAGCGCCACCGCATCTGTGTTCTTATCGGCACAATCTTCGTCTCCGGTGTCTAAGAAGCTGTTGTCAGAGTGAGCATGCTCTCTACTCTGGCTGGACCTGCTATCCATGTTTTCATCACCAAGCAGAATTCCTGGGGCAATCTGAAAGAAATTGTTTAAAAATGTGACGATGCGTGGCGCTGACGGTGTAGCGGTTAAGCACGCGACCAGGTGCAGAGGCTATAGTCCTCGATGCGGCTGTCCCGGGTTCGAGTCTCGGACCCGCGACCTTTGCCGAATGTCTCCCCCTCTCTTTGCCCTCTTTCCTGTCTACCTACTGTTGGAAAAATGACAAAATAATATAATAAAAGCTTCTAGCGCCGCAAAAAAAAAAAAAATATATATATATAAAAAAATGTGACAAGTAATTCCTTGCAATGTTCTGTTTATTATTATATAAAACAAGTTTTATTTTTACTTTAACAATAAATATTATTAATTAGTGTGAGAGTGCCTTTCAACAGTTCTTCTTGCACTGTTTGTCATGTTACGGCTACAGAGTTTAATGTATTTCATTGGGATTTTATGTGATAGACTAACCCATAACTATGAAGTGGAAAGACAAGAAATTGTTTTTAAAACTTCTTACAAACAGGAAGTGGGGCGCACACATTTTGCTGGGATTAAGATGCAAGTCTTCTAGAGTACGCTCCTCCCAGCTTTTCACTTTTTTTGTCCACTCTTCTTTGCAAAACAGCTCTAGCTCAGTCAGGCTGGACAAGAGCATCAGTGAGCATCAATTTTCTAATCTTACCAATTGGAGATACATGTGTGGACAGGAAGATGAACCCCTGCCCCAGTCTCAAGTCTTTTGCAGGATTTAAAAGCTGTCCTCTAGGATTGCCCTGTATTCCGCTCCATTCACCCTCCCATCAACCCTGACCAGCTTGCCTGTCTCTGCTGAAGAAAAGATCCCCACAGCATCATGATGCCTGCATCAGGCTTCAGGGTAATGAGCTTTGCTAGTTTTCTTCCACACATTACATACAGGTCAAAATGTTCAATTCGGCTCTCATCAGACTAGAGCACCTTTATCCAAATGTTTGCTGTGCCCCCTACACGTAAAGGGCAGATTGCTGGAGTGCACCACTAATAGTAGTCATGTCAATGGATCTCCCACCTAAAGTGTGGATCTCTTCAGCTACAACCTGCTCTAACTGTCCAACCTCTTAGTTTAGATCAACTACCATGTCTTGATAGGTTTACATTATTTGTAAAAGAACTTTGAAAACCATTTTCCTTCCACTTGACAAATACAGAGTATTTTGTGTTGGTTCTTTTCATAAATTCCCAATAAAACGGGGGAAAAAAAGCACTCAATATCTTACCTGCCCTAAGCTGATGTTTGTCTGGATCTCTCTATCCTGACCAGGAAGACGTTCGCTGTCACAGTCACCCAGTGGCTTCCTCTCATGCATCTTCTCAAGCTGCTAGAGTAATGGGATGGGAGGCGAGTGTGACACACATGGCTCGGTAAAAGAAAACTTAAAGAGGGAACAGAATCCATAAAGCACTGCACAGCAACATCAGAATGGCATGATGTGTCTAATGTAGCATGGTGAAGAGAGACCATTTCATGGGACACAGAGATAAAAAAAACAAAAAAACAGGGACTGATTAGGAAAACGAAGGACAGAAAAAGAGGGTTTCTTCTTCTATAAAGAAACAACAAACTTGTTAGAGAAACTACACATGTAGCACAACAGACCAAACAGACATCAGTAAGAGGTTAAGATGTAGGTTAGGAGATTAGAAAGGAGCTAAAAAGGTGGATGTTAGACAATGACTCATGATTTAATTATTTTAACTGATTAAACTTTATACAAAATCTAAATTGCAACAATTTTCCGTTATCTATAATTTAGATAACACACTTAAACAATTCACGTTCAACTCCATATCTTTTGGGGGCTGTCATTTATGGCCTCTAACCTGTTTGAACCGGCTCCTGCTGGTCAGATCTTTGTCTTCCTTTTCAAAAGCGTCCCGCTCTGACTTCTCCATTTGTGATAATCTGCTCTGCAGCTCATTGTTTAAACTCTGCAGCCCAGCGACACGGTCCTGCAAATCCAGCACCTGTACCACGAAGGGAACTCTTGTCATGTTTTTTTAATCATTTTAGATTATTTACATTTTGAAAACATTAAAAGTAAAAGTCTTACTATTACACAAGTGCTCCCGCTCATATTACAAAAACTAATTTAATTGTAAATAATTGAACAATTTAGATAATGATGAAAAATATATATTTTTAAATGTAGTTTAAAACAAAAATAGCGATAAAAAAAAAAAAGCTCACAAAAAAATCTAAAAAACACATTTTATTGTACATAAAATGGCAATACTGTAGAGAATATAACCATGTAGTGGAAGCTGAAGGCAGTTTATCCTTTCACAACAAAATCATCCTCCTACATGCTACGAATGACCTACGTTATATTTAGTTTAGTAGAGTGTTTTCCCAAAATCAACTCAAACACAAGAATCTGTGGAGCAGGTTAAAATTTCTTGCTCCACAATCTCTGAAATAAATTTAAAATAAGTTCTCCAATAAAGCTCCAACCAGAGACATGACCAGAATATATGAGAAAGATTACAAAGGCTTTGGGCACACATCAGTCTCATCTGGATATATTTTAGCAAGCCTGGATTTACTATAAAATGTATTGAGTATTTAAAAAGTTTTTTCTTGAAACTTTTCGCAAGACGAAAACAGTCTTTGCTGGTTTAAATAAGCCATTGTCACAGATGGGGATAAATCAATAAGATATTGCATTACAACTGTACTAATTCCTAAAGTAGATCTTGTCATAGTGTGCACTAACTAGCCGACTATAGAATAATATATATATATATATTATATATATATATATATATATATATATATATATGTAAAATACACAGAAAACAACTGTTTCTCTAAAGAAGACATGCCGAGTTTAATACGAGCTGACCTTCTGCTGAAGCTCCTGAGGAGAAAGCTGAGACAAGCTATCATCCGGACCTTCTCCCACACAGATGCTCATGTAAGAAGTCTGATCTCCAATGAAACTCAAAGTGTCACCTGAACATGAAACCAACATAGGGCTCTTACCAGTAAACATTACCGAGATCAGTACAGTAAGACTCTGGTGTGTTTCTAGTCTTACCACCATCACTGGTTCCACCAACTCCTCCTCCACGGTTCTGAATCGCTCCCAAGCGAGCCTGCAGGGATGCATTCCAGCGCTGGGCATCCTCCAGCTGATGTCTCATGCGCTCCAGTTCTTTAGGATCGATGAGGTCCACACCTAAACAGATCCACATGCAGGTTCATCTACAACTCTACCACATTTCTATTTCTATTTCAGTGAAGGTTGTGTTCCTAACACCCCTTTAAAGAGATGCAAATTTTGAATCAAATTTAAAAGCCGTATATTACTGAGAAGCTACATAAAGCATTTGATTTCATATCTATTAAAATACACACATTTTGCATGTGGACTAGTATAGATGAGATTATTTTATTGGAGTAATTCACACATTAGGCAATTAGGATTAACAAGAATAAAATAAATAATTTGGACTTCATAGATTTGGATAATAAATTGGTGGTAAATCTAAAAAAATTGCAAACTGGCATAATAATATCCTTATTTCAGACCTAAAAGTGTAACTATACTAACACATATACATGTATAACTGTAAAAAACTGCTTATTTTATAATTCATTTTAGATATCTGTCAATTTGAATGATCATGTAGCTAAAAGCTGAAATGTGGAAATTAGCCAATTAGCCTGCCTCATCTGTCCTAAACACTGTGAGACTGTAAGCCATGGGTGCTTTACTTACAGCTGACCTATTTATACACCTGCTGCCCTGTGGATCCTGCTGTGGGAGGAGCGTGCACTTAATATGTCCACTGGCATGAGTACACGCAGGCATCGAGACAGACACTTGAGCTATGATGTTTAGACAACAACCCTCAGCGATGGCTTAAATCAGGCTGTACGTTGAAGTCAGGTTACATTCGAGTGACTCGTGGAAGTATTTACTCTGCAGCGTCTTGGAAAACTGGATGAGGATTTAGTAAAATCCTTTACTGAAACTGTTATATAATAATTTGTTTATATTCATATTTAAAACCAGACAGATGGTTGGAATGGTTAGATTAGTAAAACGGGGCTGATGGAGGTGATGTGCACACAAACAAAATGCCAACAGAGCAACAGAGAAAAGATAGAGCATGGCGTTAGTTTTTATTTCATTTTTCATGGGTTTTAGAAGAATACATGTATTTGGTGAAATAAGTTGCATCTCTGGTACAGACAAAGACATGCAGATGAAAAGATGCTTAGGTACAAAGCATTGAGCAAACACAGATGAGAAGGGGATAAAGCAAATACGCATGCTGCACGAACAGACAAAGAGGAGCCACAAGCTTTTCAACCAGGTGTGATGTTTTGAGTCATGACGAGACAAAGATGCCAGGCATTTTTGTGTTTCCTAGAAGCTGTGTACACTCTGACAATAAGATAATTGCTTCCCTTCCCTTCTTGTCTTTTCTCAGCGTTTAATCATCATGCTCATCCACAACCCAGTGTGTTTGCACTGCACCTTCTCTGAGCTTGGCTCTCTGTATCTCTCTCTCCAAGTCATCCCTGAGCTCCTCATTAGTTTTGATGCTGTCTTCTAGCTGCTGCCTGAGAAGCTGAACTGCTGTCAGTTCCAGCTGCAGAGCATGGAGACGCTGGGCACTGGAAAACACACGGGGATCAACAAAGTTAAGACCTATGCACACAGTCTAAATCAGTCCTGAATGTCACCAAATCGTTTATTTTAAAGTTGTTAGCCATGCACCGATCAATGAGCCGTGACTGAAACTGGCTAATTTTTCTTTGCTCGGCTCTAGCCAGCGTTCAATATGATTTATTTCCCCTGCTACTAAATGTATTAAAACTGTAAATTCTTATCTTTTTCAGTCTATTGGTAGATCAAAAAACAGGGTGTTTTTATGTACTTTGTTATAAATGTAGTATAAATCAGGTTCAGGTCAGGGACATGTGCTTTGATGCACGGGGATAATCTTTTAATCCCTTCATGTTTGGTCGGATTCATAACTACCTCCTCTATCAACAAACTTGCAGCACAGTTTTTTTTCCCTTTATGGTGATTTTTTGTTACATTTAACTGTTGAATTAAAAAAATAAAAATAAAAACACAAATCAGTTTGTTTGGGATATAAAAACCTTGAAAAGAAAGTCAGGCTGGGCAGCCTAGGCCTTAAAGTGAACAGGAAATTGATATTAGCCAGTAAAAGTCTGACCGGTGGATCGCTAACAGTAGTAATTTTGTTATTTTGATTATTTTAAGACATATCAGCTCGTTGCACCATTCCTTACCTATCCTGCTCCTTCACAGTCCTAACTAAACTGGAGTACAGCTGTTGTTCAGCTCTAAGGGCTTTGTTTAGAGCATCATGCTCCTGCCGCAGGGCTAAAAGGTGGGGCAAGGCCTGAGGGCAAAAACACGAACCATCTTACTAGTGAGTTTAAAATGTTATGCATGTGTTGAGAAGGTAATTAAAGCTTTACATCTTGCTGACTATCTCCTCCTATCATGGTTCTTTCTCTCTGAGGAAGTACAGGTAGGGATCTATCCATGTTGGAGCCAATTAGATGATCTTGAGTAGAATCAGTTCGGCTTCCACTCCCCTGTCCAAGGCGCTGATGGAGAACCTGCTCGAAATCAAAAATAAGCCATGATTAACCTCTAAACTTTATACAGTCTTCTTTAGCCAGAAATTCAAATTTCGTCTGAGGAAAAATTCCTTTAATCCCAGTCACTGTTTGCTTTAATGGCCAAAACATTCCAAACTTCAATGCATTTGCAGACTTATTTCCAGATTTTTCAGATTTCTTTGGCCTGTTTTTAAAATACAAAAGGTCACCATAAATTTGTGTCAAATATATCTAAAGTGGTCAAACACTCCGCATGGGTGGACGGATGGAAAAAAGATTGTAGGAGGAAAGAAAGGAAGGGCAGATTAAAGAATTCAAGGAGGAAAGGACTGAAGGACTAAATGGAAGTAAGCAAGGAAGGAAAAATGGCAAAAAAGGCAGGATTCAAGAATGGAAGGTTTAAAAGAAACAAAAACAACCACATCAAGAAACTGTAGTAGGTAGGAAAAGTGTAGGAAGGAAAGACAGATGGATAAATGGATGGACAGACTGATAGAATGGACATATGTGCATCGTTTATATAAAACACAGACTAAGGACCAACCTAGTTGAAAGCACATATTTGTAGACATTCAGATAATTATAATATACAGGTGATACACTAGATATACAAACATTTTTCCATACTTAATAATAAATAACTAACTCTGACTGCACTGTTCAATGGTTAGGACTAATTGGAATGTATGTACCTGACTTTTGTGAAGTGCCTTGAGACAACATGTGTTGTGAATTGGCGCTATATAAATAAAACTGAATTGAATTGAATTACTTGTCCAGACTTGAAAACCTGAATAAAACTCAATACTTTTCAAGGCTGTGTAGGAACCCTGCCTTCCATTTACTGAGTTTTGTAGGGCTTCTTACATTAATAATCTCATCCTTGGTCTTCAGTGTAGCAGTCAGGGAATCAATGTTGGCAGCTTGACCGTCACTGCGACCCTCGAGCTCAGAGAGCAAAGACTGGAGATCAGCCAAAGAAATCTGGAATTAAAAATAAATGACACGGAAAACCAGTAAATAAACTCTTGGTAGCACTATCCCAGCACTGGATGTGAAAAGCTGCTTCCTGCTCACAGACCTTCAGTTCATTTTCCCTCTTAAGTGCTTTGTTCAATGCTTCAGTTTTCTGCGCCAGTTCCGTCTTCAGGACAACAATCGTTTTCTTGGAGAATGGAATGTTCTCCTGATTATCCTCACTGTTTCTCCTAGATAGCTCAGCTTCAAATGAGACGAAATAGAAGCAAATGTAGGACCAACAGAAAAGGCCAACTTTAAACATCCAGAATGAGGATTTAAAGGACACTGAAATCTCACCTTCTCTGTCATCAAGTTTCTCTTGCATGATCTGAATGGTTTGCCTGAGCTCCAACACATGATCTGCTTCGGCCTTCTGACTCATCTCCGCCAAGAACCTGTCTCTCTCCTGACCCCTCTGCAGAAGCTTCTGCAAAATACAACAACATTCAAACACATACAAGATAACATCTGAATTGTTTAAGGTAAGTAACCAAATAAATTGTGTTTTTCAGTTTTTTATTCATGTTTTGTGAACATTTCAAGCCAAGGACAGCTTAACAGCAGTATGACTTTGTTGTCTGTAAGGGATCTTACGTCAATGAGGCTGTCTTTCTCCGCAAGCAGAGTTCTTAGCTCTGCGGTCTCCAAATAACTCTCTTGGGTTGTTGACGAGCTTTGCTTCTCAGCTTTGGCAAGCTCCTGTTGCTTATCAGCCAACTGCTTCCTCAGCTCTTGAATCTCTTGAGCGCGCTCAGACTGCATGCGGTTAAAGTGCTCAGCAGACTCCTTAGGAGAGAAAACAGCACATCAACGTAATACGAAGGTAAGATTGTTTATGCTTGGCAGTAAAAGAAATCAATTCTTCACATTTTCATGCTAAATCTGATCTTCTGACCTTTAATAAGAAAAACACATTAGCACCAGAAAATACAACCCTCGATAAATTGACAGATGGTGGGTAGAATTTTTAGACAATGGGATACAAAATAACAATTGGAAATCCAAACATTTTTATACTCGAATTTACTTCTTTTATACATAGAAAACCTGGAAAATACCTAAATCAATTCCCTGACTTCACTAGACTGGGTAGGAACCCTGATTATTAAAAACTGACCTTAAGAAGGTGGTCCTTGCTGCTAATTGTAGCTAACAGCCCCTCCACAGCACTCTCATTGTCAGCTATTAGTCTTTCTCTGGCTTTCACAGCCTCAGACAGCATCGTTTCTGTGACCTTCAACCTCTGGCCCATCTGCTCAGCCAGGTCCCGAGCATTTGTCTGTGACTGGTTCAGCAATTTGTCTGCCATTTCCTGCACAAAGGGACAGATTTGGAGACAATACAACCTGACTTACAGACCAGACTGAAATTAGTCTGATGTGACAACAAATGTTTGAAACCTAAAATCCTTTAGCTTATTGATAGATCAAAGGAAAAATTAAGAAAAATAATTTGGCCTACTTACTTCCATATCTTTAGTTTTGCCCTCCAAGGAGAGCTGTAGCTGGTGAATGATACAGTCTTTCTCCCTCAGTGATCTGTTTAGGTTATCTTCCACATCTTGCTTGGCTCTCTGTAGGTTCTTCAGGGTGTTGGCAAGATGTTGCAGCTCCACATCTTTTTCCTTAATTAGACTGTCAAAATCCTGCAAGAAAAGACAAATGGCTACATATGAAGTCAATTTGGTTTGTAAGATTTTCCACAGTTAAAAAAAAAAGTTAAAAGCTACCCACATTGATCGTTTCTTCATTATGACTAAGAAGGTTATTAAGTCTGTCCAAGTCCCTTTCCTTTTCTCGGAGCAACAGCTGCAGCTGGTGGATCTCATTGTCTTTCTCTTCAATGGCAGCAAACTTCTCATCCAGAGCTTGCTGTGGAAGGGCAAACAAAAAGTGTCAAAAAAAAATCAGGTTGCAGTCTGTCTAGTGACCAGATAACATTAAAGGCACACCCACCTCCAGGGCACTCTCCTTTTCCTTTAGCCTTTGGCGCAGCTTGGTGAGCATGCTGTCATTACTGCTGGGGCTTTTGCTTTGCTCCAAGTCTCTCACCATGTTTATGTACTCCTGATAGACGCAGTAAAACACTGTTAAACATATGTTTCATTGCGCCAAAATCAATTTATTTTTATGTAAATCAATGTGATCTTTTGGTTCAAGATTCATTGCTGAAAGTTGTGTCACCTGTAGCTGCTGCTCTTTATCAGCCAGTGTGGTTGTGAGCCTCTGAATGATGGCTTCATGGCTCTGCAGTTTTCCTTTGGTTTGTTGCAGCAACTCCTGGTACTGCTGTTCAAGAGCACCTTCCTGTTCTTTCATCTCGCCGCTCAACTTTTTCAGATGATTGGAGAGATCCTGGAGAAGAAAATGATCAGCTGAAAAGATTTTTTGGGCAGAAATATGTAAGGACAGTAAATGCCCATGTGCTATTTTACATTTAGGGCTTTGTCGCCTTTCTTTTTCTGTTGCTGCAGGTCTTCCAGTTCCATTTCAAGCTGGTCCTTCGTCTGCTGTAAGCTGGCAAGTTCTTGTTCTTTTCTGTCCAGGGCACGCTGTAGTTTTTGGGCTTCAAGCACCTTGGCATGGTGTTCCCCCTGGAGTTGGGCCAACTCCGTTTGTTTTTCCATTAACAGGTTTTGGTGCTCCTCCACCCCCTGAATAAAACAAAAAAGGTTTGATTTAATATTTTATATTTGTAGGCAACATTCTTTTACCAATACAGAGACGCACCAAGCAAGCAACTGCTGATGTGAATCAGCTGATTTTCAGCTTCAGCTGCCCTGACCAGGGACCAATATCCGATCAGTAACCACACAATACACAAGAGCCACCAGGTGGTGCTTACATCAACATACTTGGGTGTGGAAGTAGTGACTATGGAAGACTCACGGTTGGTGATTTTCAGTTTCAGTGAAATTGTGGAAGGTGTATATTCTACGACATGCTGGGATTATTCAGGCAGAGAGTGTGACAGAGAGAGTGCAATACTTCAGCAGATAACAGGAAGGCTGAATGTTTTGCTGTTCCTCCTTCTGTAATGGAACATGATGATAAGTAAACTTTGGTAACCTTTTGGAGATCAACTATGCAATCCATTTTGTCTATGTTTAAAACTAATAGTAAAAACCCATTTTTTAGCAACTGCTCCCTGACATACATGGCATGACGTCATCTCTGCTGCTAATAAAAATAATGACCACTCAGGTTTTTAATGCTATTCTTAAAGAGCAATCAGATTCAAACTAAATCCATTTCAGCTTTTCAAAGTTGCACAAAACTGACTAAAATGGTTTGAAAATGTATCAATATACAGATAGAGATGGAAGAGAGCGCCATAAGTCCTCAATTCCTATCATGCTATCGGGATGTAGAGTGAAGGATTGATGCATTAGTTCCTGTAACATACAGTAGGAGCTAATGACATGCCTGGTATTTCTGCAGCTGGGCTTTATGTGCAGCTTCCCGGGCCTTTGTCAAAGCGTCATCCCTGTCCTCAATCTCCTGACACAGCTCCTCAATCTGTAAAATACGCAAACAGTTAGTTTAAGAGCATGGCATGAGTTTAAACAGTGATAGTACATTAAAAGCTGAATTGTCCATTGTAAAACGGAGTTATTTCTCAAATGTATTTTTACCTCTTTTTCCTTTTCTCTGAGGACTTGGGTAAGCCCTTGGATTGTTTTATCTCGTTTTAAAGCATTTTTCTTCTCTGTGTCAAGCTCATTCTCCGTCTCCTCCACCGTCACAGACAGGGTCTGTCCACAACATCAGCATTGTGATGTTATATAAAGTCACATATTCATATTATTTAGACAATATGTAATAGAGTAGAATGTAATGGCTCTTATGTACCTTGTTGTGATTCTGGGAATCCTCCAGTGTTTTTCTCAGGTTTTCATTGGTGCTTTTTACCCGGTTGAGCTCTTCAGTCAGCATTTTATTGATGGACTCCAATCGATTAACATCACTCTTCTTAGTCATTTCAAAGGGCGCATACACAAGAACAGAAAACAAAAATAAAATAAGTTACTAGCATGACGCTTAGTGAAGCATTTGTCACTTCCCTTAAAAATACAGACTGGCCCAGACAGTATTACTGACATTAACTACCTTTACTTTGACAGGCGTGTATTCATCATTAAACTCTTCAGCAAGGTTATGCAGAGACTTCCATTCTGCCTCTCTGTTTCTTGGCTTAGCTCGAGTAATGACAGAGCCAGCATTTAACCTCTTCAGGACAGGAATACGACTGCCTGAAGGGGCAGACACTCGGTGCTTAGAGAGGCAGCGCAGGAGCTGGATTAGGTCAGAGATTACAGATGGCTGATTTGAGGACCTGTGGAGAACTGCTTTTGGCTGAACTTTTCTTCTTGAGTAACTGTTGGTACTATGCCCAGAAACAGGCAACTTTGAGTCCCAAAGTTTTCTTTTGCATTGAGGATCTGGAGGCTGGTCTGAGGAGAAGTCTTTGTTAAGAGACTGTAGCGAAGTGGAGTGACTTTTAAATCCTTGTCTAGATGGCGTTCCCTTACGCTGCACTAAATCAAGGTACATGCTCTGTGAACGGGGACGTGTGCCACTGAGTCCATAATTCCTCATACATCCATCTAGCCCAGCTCCTGATCCCAGTCTGCTGCTCCGCAGGCCAGTGCGCCCAGTTAGTGCTCCTTTACTGACAATTCTATCCAGACTCACACACCTTCTTATGCGATTCTCCCCATCAACACTCCCACGCTCCCTGAAAAGCAGTCCTTCATGGGGCGGCTGACACGCAGCTTTTACATCAGGACTGCCAACCTCAGAGGACCTGAGAGGAGTCTTGGAGCGGGTGCTTCCCCTGACACTACTCCCAGGGTTGTTTCTGCTGTAGACATGCACGATGCACTGGATTAGGTGTTCCTTCTCTGTCTGGAGTTTCTGAATCTTACTGCTATGCTCATCCTGCAACTGGTTGATATTAATATCAAACTGAACAACCTTCTCCAGTTGGAACACACATTTTCCACAGAGAAACTCTCCACGGCCATCACGGATAAACTCACGGCCCAGCACATGTGACAGGATGACCTGTAGCTTCCTCTTCCCTGATAAACTAAATATCCAGCGGCATTGGCCTCCCACCAGACAAACACCACATATACGACACGGGTCCTTCATGGAGCCTTGGATCTTCGACAATCGCCTGCCTCAGATAAGTCCAAAAGATCTTTGCCAGCCACATCAAGTGTCCCGTGACTTAATGACCATCATCCTAACAGATATAGTCCAGCCATGTTGCATTTTTTCTCCCTCCATCAGCGAGCAAAACGTAGAGGAGAATGACTGAGTGCAAAGCACTATAAGCCCTAAGCCCTAATAATCCCTGCCTCCGCCTCTCTTTCACTCTCTCCCACGTATTCAGCCAGATCAAATCCTCTGAGATTGCTGCAGATACCAGTGTTATGGCCAGTGCCAGACTGCTTCAAAATGCCTTAAAATGTGTCAGGCAAAATGGTCTACTCTGTGCATGTGGTCGTAGTCGTGCTTAATACCCTGCATAGCAGCTGGAATATAAAATGACATTCTTTTCATTCCACCTCTCAATATACTGAAAGGTTTCGACACAGAATGGATGGTTGAAGTCGACGCGCTACTTTACATCTCCGATTTCCCTTGGGAGCTAGTCACTAAATCCATAGCCACTATAAACTAAAGGGGAAATCACACACATGTCTTCTACAGGTGAATGCTGCAAGTTGTAAGTCATGCCCCTTTGGTTCTGCAACCCCAGCTGCCCAATCTGAAAGCGCACATGGCCCATGATCTCGGTGGATTGACCTGCTGAATGTCAAAGGACAGAAAGGGATATGTAATAGAGGGTTTGTGTTTGCATGTTGATTGCTGATTGATTGGATAAAAAACAAGCATTTCTGTTTTGAAGAGTTTTGTTGCTTTTGTGGATCCAAACAAATTTTGTTCAGCTGGACTGAAGGTAAAAACGGTGGTGAAGGTTGCTGACCCCTGACCTAAAATATATGCAGAATACAGAAACCAAGATATTAGGAATAATTATAAGAAAGAACCCTTTATATGTATCAGGATGTAATTTAATGCTTTAAGGCCAACTAAGAAATCACTGAATATGTTTCAGTATCAGACAAATAAGAAAAAACAAAAACACCTTTACTCTAAAGTCAACCTTCCCCAACTGGTAATAGCATTGTTAAGTGTAACCAGTGGCAACACACTGAAACCCAACATTTACCACCATGAAAGACTAATGTCCCTCCTTATTAAAGAAGGGAAAACAACAGAATAGCCCTATGAGACACACACTAGGCAAAAGCAAGACATAAATCCAGCAGCTAAATGTTTCCAGAGAGCCACAACAGCAGCAAATCTTTTGTTCCTTAGAACATTGCCTATGGACATTTGCCATCTATTTATTTGAATGATTTTACACATTGATTCACTGTTAAGAGTGGGGCTTTGTTGGAATGTTGGTCTCTTGCCAAAAACACATAAAAGTCTGATCTGACAAAGGAAAAAATGTTTGAGAAAAACACAGTGAGTGGTCAGATAGGAATCACCGTCACTGTGCCAAAAGAATTAAACACTTTCAGGCTCGGAATATCTAAAAATCACCAACCTGCTGGTTCGGCTGTGCTTTGTCTTTCTCTCTATAAAGCTCGTCCCTCAGTTCCTGGGGAAGAAACAGCCAGGAGGTCACTCATATGTCCTTTTAACGATGCTTATATAGAGAAAATTGAAAACCAACTTCCCATCACTCTCGTCACAGTCATGGGGAAAAAAACTAAATACACCCTTGCTACTTCCTTAGGATATAAAAAACGTAAAGTATCAGCCAGTTGCAGCTATTAAAATGCATGTGATTAACTGACTATCAGCAAATGTCTCCACCCTCCTACCAAGGTGGAGAAAAATTAGCCATGACCTTAGAAAAGCAACTGTTGCTGCCTGACAATCTGTGAAAGGTTATAAGACAATTTCCAAACAATTTAAAGTCCACAGTTCTACAGCAAGAAAGTTTATTCACAAGTAAAATATTTATACATACATTTAATCATAGATAACAATCTTCCCAGGAGGGGATGTTAGAGCAAATTGACCCCTTGGTCAGATAATGTAATGCTCAGAGAAACAGCAAACAGCCATTAGCTCTACTATAAATGCTACAGACCTCAGTTTATTACAGCACAAATAGAAAACGAATAAATAAGTATGGCTTGTTCGGAAGAGCTGATAAGAAAAGCTTCTTCTCTCAAAACAAAATCTACACATTGCACCTTAGGTTTGCAAAACTGAAAGATCTACAAGAACAATGTCTTTTGCTCAGAGGGGTTCAAAAAAGTGATGTTTGGCAATAATGCACTGACTAATATTTGGCAAAAAGATCTTAGCACACACACCTCAATACAACTGTCAAGCAGAGTAGCATTCCAGCATATCAGGTCATCTATTGAACAGCTACGCCTTGCCCAAACTCAGACCCTCAGCAGCACATTGATCCTTCAAGTTCCAAGTTATTTCTGCTAAAGGTGGTCATTTTCCACCATGAACAATACTTTCTGCTTTCTGCTTAGCTTTTCCCATGACTGTATCATGAAAACATTTTACTTGTTGAACTTTAGATGATTTATTTTATGTCATGACAGACAAAAGATTAAGAAAAAACGAATCTGTATGAACAATTTAAATTCATACCTTAAGCTCCTGGTCCTTCTCTGCGATAAGATCAGAGAGTTGTTTGGTTGATGGTGAATCTGTCTGTTGGTCTCTGCTGCTCCTCTGTTGTATCAAAGCATCCTGATTTTTTACGGTGATCTTGAGCTGCTCGATTACACTGAAATGAGTAAAAGAAAAAACATAGTTTGTGTCTGTATTGCAGCGTTAAAGATGTTGTTCCAGTTTTTTTCATTCAGGGTGCACAGCCCGAACACCTTGAGGGCTTCAGATGAGAGTGCTGTCAGGTTTTCTCTGTTATGCACACACACGGACTAGGTTTCTTTCTAAATGAGAAAAACTAACAAGCATTTATTTTTGTAGCTCTTAATGATTGTGTTACACTTCTAAATAAACATGCTTTCCTTAAATGATGATGCTTAGATCATCAGCATAGTTACAAAGATCATTGTCATTTTAAGCTTTGTGTTGAGTATAAGGACTTTGGAAGATTTTGAGAGTTGAGGCTTGTCTTTTGTAATTTAAACATCATTTGCCAGCGCATCATCCTGAATGTGTTCTGGTCCTGCATGTCATCTCCTGTTTGCTTATTCCTTATTAAAGCAACATGCAGGAAGTGGCAGAACGATCTGGGAGTGAGAGAGACCTTTAAAAGATGGTGCATCTACTGTGAGTAAGCTTCTTCCACAATAAAGCTGTGCCTAATGAGACAGTTTTGTTTGCATAAACATTGCCTGAGTTTCTTTCTGCAGCATTCCTGAGACGTTTTCTCCATAAGCACTCCTGACAAGCAATGTTTTATGTAACTCCTCAGAGATTGCTCACATATCATACACCGATATGTAGCCAAGCGTGGCTAGTAACCTTTTTCATTTATCTGCTGTGATATCAGGACGTGGTCCTGGCTAGGATCAAAAAGACTCGCCCAGGTCTGCCAGACATACACCTGTAGCCTCCTCTCATTCGTCAGAGCAACCCAGGCTGGTCCTAAGGGTGATGCTCCAAGACTACTTTGACAGAGAAAATATATTTGTAGAGCTGGACGTTTACCCTGCTTGCTGACTGAGAGCCTGAGATCCGAAAAGCAAAACCGGCCATTTCCAAATGGACACGAATTGGAAAAAATTTCTGGTACTTTTGAAAGAAAGTAATTTGACCTTTTTTCCCCTCCTCTTAAACCAGATAGGATAAAATATCATCAAATTAAAGCAGAGATCTTTTCATACAAGGTCTCATTAAGTCTGATACAGTCGGGATAACGATTAGGGCTTAATTCTTTAAATAATAAAATTTGCTGAATTTTTATTTCTTTACAGTAAAAATACCTTTTATTCTTAAAAGTAGAAGACAAGTGTTTATTCTTTATCTCTATTTTGGCTGTTAGCTTGGCGTTTTACTTATTTCTAATATGTAATTACATTTAAATATGTTTAATACTTGTTTAATAATAGATTGACATGTTGATTCAGTCCTAGAATAAAGTGTTCCTTTCTGGTTAAAAACAAGTAACACTATGAAATAAGTTAAACTCTTAGGATAGAAATCGCTCTCTGCAAAGATCCAGGATTCATCTTAGACTGATGAATAAAAGAAAGATAAATAAATACATAAGATGAATTGATTAATTATGCCACAGTATAATATAATAAGACATTAAGATCTGCTACATGAAACAGAAAAAAAAGCATATTTCCATTTCTTTAATCTGATTTTTTCTTACTTGTCTTTCTCCTGTAGGGCTTGCTGTAAATCCTGTACTGGTCTGGGGAGAGAAAAAGGGGGAACGATGCCAGCTGAAGCAGCAGCCTGAAGTTGCCTCTCCATGTTTATACTTTTAAGCTTTTCCTGTTCAGCAATGGCAGCCATCCTCTCAACGTCTTCCCCAGCTGACTGCAAACACTAAAAAGAAAACAGGTGCAATGTTTTATGCTAATGTATATTTGTAAATAGTAAGAGTGCTTAAAAGGGGGGAATTGAACACATTGTAGAACTATTGTTGCAATCATGGGAAGCTTTATCTTGCATATGAAAAGTATAAGACAATCTCAAGTTTTTTTCAAATTATTTTGGACTCACCTGTTCCAGTTCTGCTATCCTCCTATTGAACACATCTCTTAATGTGTCCATCTCCCTCTGAGCTTGCTCTCTCACCCGATGGGGTTCTCCTGACTCTCGACCAGCTAGACTTTCCAACGCTTTACTGGAATGAACATTCACAGAGGACATCAGGTTAACAAGCACATCCATATCCAACAGTGGACCACTAGTTGATGCGTTTTCAGAAACCACTTTAATACTGCATATGTGACCTTAGATGACCCGACACCAAAATGATACGTACGATGCAGACACAAGCAGCTCCTGTTTCTCAGCCAGCTCTCTCTTCATAGACTCCAACTCCACCTTAAGTTCTATGTTCTAGAAAGAATTAGCACTTTATAAAGAACAAGCTCAAAGCGAGAGAACACAACAAATTTACATTGCACTGGTATACTTCTAAATAGTCTGGGAACTGCGTTGGTTATATGACCAAATTGGTTAATAATTTATCTTTTCCTGAAGTGTGAGTACATTTATGCAACATGTTGATTACATTAAATTAAGTTCAAACCAAAAACATAAAAATAATACTGAGTTGGGATGCACCAATCTGTCTGACATCGACATCAGCCACTGTCTCCCACTATTTTTACTCTATAAATGCATCAACCAACTCCATGTACTTTGATGCAGTTTTTTGAGTTTAATAAAAATCAGATGAAGTTTAGTGATATATGCTTTGATGTGTAAATAAGAAATAATATTTAATTCCTTCACACTGTTGGATTCAAAACTACCATCTCTATAAAGTAAACTGCAGAATCAAAAAAGCCTGATTGGTGCAATCTACTAATGAGACCAAGGATACAACGCATCGCTGATTTGCTTTTGTATGGAACATTGTATTTAATGCAAATTAAATAAACATAATACCGTTTTGAAAATATCTTCAGTGGAGTCATCACATTTCTGCTGCATGCGCTCCTCCATGAAATAAATGCGGAGCTTCAGATTAAAGTTCTCTTTCTTCAGAGCAGTGATTTGCTGTTAAACAAAAAAATATTTTATCAAACCAAATTATACAACTGCATTATAAAACATCCATGTAGCAACAAATTCCCCGAAGGAGTCAACTCTTTCAAGCACTATCTGTTAAAAAAAAAGTCCATTTATATAAATGCTAAAAGGGGACATGTGTATAGTTATTTTCAAAAGGAAGGGAGCCTAGTGTGTGTTTAGCAGACTGTGCATCATTGTGCTGGAGGGTCAGAGCAGCATACATCTGGTAAGTGGGGGTTGGGTGCACTGTTGAAGGGAGGAGGTAGAAGTCTGGACCCCTCTGTAAACCTCTAATCATGGAGCCAGCCGGCAGCACGATCCCAAAACCTGAACACGCATTCCATTCAAATGCTGAAATGCAGAGTTTAGCCCACCTCAATCCTCCTCCTCTTCCTCCTACACAAATGCTTCATCACCAAATGTCCATAAATGGCGCGTCTTGGTTTATAACACATTGTGGATCAAGTTCATAACTTGTCCTTTTAGCAGTAGGTTCTAACCTCACATCAACAAGCTTCTCATGTGCCGATAAGTTCTTTATTATTAGTGCAATCAATCTTTCTCAACCGTCAGTCTATACGTGAGAAATACATTTCAAAGTTGACACATTTACTCACATTCTCATAGTCCTTCATGGTGAGAGCTTTGATGGGGGACATCTTATCAGGAAAGGATGGAGCTGAAAAACAGCACATTTTTAACACTTTAAGGGGAAATGTCAAAAGAGATTCTGTAACACAGAGAAGCCATCAAGTTTAAAACAACAAGCGATCACATTCACTTTCCTTTATTTTACAGAGAAAGAAAGCAAAAGAGAAAGGCGTTTTTGAGCACAGAGACATGGGAGGTGAAACAGCTTCTGGAGGGCTTCCCTGTTCGACCCAACTGAAGCAGTGAGCAGCTGATCATGTAACACTATGA
Source organism: Crenichthys baileyi (assembly GCA_036173005.1). NCBI lineage: Eukaryota > Metazoa > Chordata > Actinopteri > Cyprinodontiformes > Goodeidae > Crenichthys > Crenichthys baileyi. The sequence goes on along the minus strand of JAHHUM010002996.1, from coordinate 219,666 downwards.
CAACAACACATTTCCCAACTCTAACTCTTGACTCAGGATTTGTTCCTGCTCGACAGAACGCAGACTCCGAATAATGTGTTTCTCACAGTCTCTTATTTGCATTTTTTGTACATTTATTCCTGAACTCCATGTTACTTTTCGATATTTTTGCTGAAACCTTGAGTTCTTTTCAATCAAGGTTAAAACCCATTTGTTTAGAGTTTTCTTTGACTGTTCTATTTAAACTATTAACTGAAACTTCATTAATTTCAGTCTGTAGTACAACCGTTCTTTTATTATGCCACTGCAATGTACATTTTAATGTATTTTCTCTTTATATGTTGTCATCATGTAATGCACTTTGAACTGTCTTGGGTCAGAAATGTGATTTACAAATGAACTTGCTTTGTCTTGTATTCTCTTCATTTTATTTTTAGGTGTAGAGTTGATAAAAGTAAATGTCAGCCTAATTCCTACATAATTCACAGATTGTCAAAGATTTCGACAAATACAAAAACTGACCTGGCCTTTTTGAACTGGCCTTATTTGCCATCATTTTGAAATCCAAGATATCTTCAAAAATTCATAAATCCTTTTGAAATACCCTAAAATGTTTTTTCTATAATAATAGAGGAGGGTTAACAGCAGTAGCATAGTAAGTAAATAGGCATTATGTTGATTTTAATGCTGTAGAGAACTTAATAAAACATCGTTCACACATAAATATTAAAAAGTTATTCCTCAAATGGTCATAAAAATGTTCTAGAGATTCCTAAAAAAATCCTTTTATTATTTCATTCTTTTCCAGGCTCAGATTTGCAGTTTTTAGAACATCTACCTTAAACTTTACAAATAATGAAACAAACCAAAGCTGAAGTTGGCTTCCAGTTCGCTAGTATAGTAAACAATCAGGCCTCACTTTGATCAGTTTTTCTTATTTCAAAATCTATAACATGATTTACTTGTCATATCTGGGTTAGATTATTCAACAATTTATACAAATGAGTGTGGATTTATCTTTGGGTTCTGTGTCAGTAATTAAACACAGCATGATCAGTGAATTAGGACATATACCCAGTTTCTCCTTGGCAGTCTGGAAACATGTTCCATGATCATTTTCCCTTCGCTTTCCAGACTTTGAAACTGATACAATCAAGTTCCATGCATTTCTCAAGGCTTTTCAAGGCTGCATAAGAACTCGATTTTTTCTATCATCACACATGGGAAATATTATGAACATTTAGTCACTCTTGACACATGATATTAGACTTTTGTTACCAGAAACCTTCACAGCAGGTCAACGACTTTATGTCTTCTCCAACTCAAATAGTTCTCGGCACCAGTCAGAACCAAGTGTTAAAGCTAACTGCTGCCTACAAAGCTAAGGAAGGCTTTAACAGGACATCAACGCAGTTGCAGCTTGCAATTTTCAACATTCTGCGAGGATATTGAGAAGATGCAGTAAAAGGAGGAGTAACTTATTAAGGGGAATCAATAGCGAAATAAATGCAACAACAAGCAGTCCAAGAGAAATGCTCCAAACCAATATAAATTCAACTGGCTTAAGATGACACTTGACAACAAACACTGCTAGATTAGATTAGCGATTGCTTTTACAAACAGTTATCAAAATGCAGAAATTTTTTTTTTTTTTCATTTTTAGGTTGACCAACCAGTAAAAATATTTACACTGCACAATATTTCAACCACAACCACCAAAACCAGATTTACATGAGGCAATCACCTGATGGAGAAGCTTTGTGGCAACAAAAGTCATCGGATGATAACACGGAACAAGGGAAGAAGCTGAAGTAGGTTTTGAAACTTACTGAATAACTAAAAAGGTATGTTTATGTAATAAAAATGAATATAATAAAAGAACAGCTTAGCAAGTTCAAAAAGAAAATATTCTCATTTTGTGAATTTCTAGCAATTAGACTTAAAACAGCAGATAATGTGCTACCATCATGACATATGTTTGCAAAGTCAACAGAATAAACTTAATCAAAGCTGCTAACAGAGAAAAACAGAATAGCTAAAATCAAATAAGGAAAGCAAAAAAATTGCAGAGACCTGCTAAAAGTGAGCATGAAAATTCAGAAATCCAGAAGAAAACGCCTAAAAGCCTCACCTGCGAGTTAAGTGGTGGTACTTAGTAGAAACTATGTCAGGGTTTTATGTAAATTAGCAAAACCATATTTACTATTTATTTAGATCACCACTCACTATCATTACCCTAACACAAACAAATAAGGATTTTAAATTGGAAGATAGATTCACTTTCATTCTTTGTTTAAAATAGAGGTTTAACATTTGTAGCCAAAATAAATCAAATGTGCCAAAATCTTCACACACGTGTGAAAGCTGACCGCCCGCTTCTGTGGCTATTCTTAAAGAGTACAGCGATGCTAAAAAATGTATGGATATAAAATGCAAAATTAGCTACGGATAATGACCTATATTTTGTATTCACTTCATGTAAAAATCTGTCAATAACTGGCATCCGGCAATGAGGATAACTATATACCGGTAGTACAAAATGTGTTGGCTGATTAACATTAGCTTGGTAGTGCCTTGGTAAGGCTTTGGTAAGTAAAATTGTGGGAGGGCACAACAACTTTGCAGCAGAAATAATTAATTAATACACAGGAGGATCACAGACCTGGGCAAGAAAATAAACAGAAGGCGAACAAAAGAAAGCTTTACTGTACCTGTCATGCTGTCTGAAGAATATTCTCCGGCATTTATGGAGTCTGGCAGTCGGCAGCTGGGAACAAACATTCATTTGTTAATCGTTCAGCTTCTGCTGTGAAGCAAAACTAATTTACCAGTATTACTGTTATCTCTCCCAGAAATTCTGTTGATACAGAAAAGAAAAATTCAAGTTCTGCCTAATGTATACACTAAATACTACGGTATCTGAAAAACACAAACGCATGTTGTTCATGTATTACTCATACTGGCTAGCTCCACTGAGCCCTAAGGACGCTCCATAAATAGCTTAAGAACTAAACTGTTTACTTCATGTTCTCAGCATCTAAACTATGTTTATGCTAATGCATAAAGTGTATTAGTTAAGGTGCAAGAGGAGGTATGTGTTAAATGGCAGGACCCTTCGAAGACACAAAAACAGGGATTGGTGTGTAAGTGACATCATGTACCAGAGGCATCTGAGCGCTTGTGTTCACACCCGGAGGAGGAGACACAAACAGTCAACCTAGAGGCTGGAGGGAGCTTTCAGTGCTAGACAAGCAGAGTACTGTGACCCGAAATCAGCAAAGCATCACCCAGTGAAGGGACAGTGACGTTTCTAACCCAGAACAAAGGACAAAGCAACACACATGGATCACAATGTCACTTTGGAAAGCAGCAAGTGACGACAACACAAATGGGTACACCAGTATCTATCACTTGCACATGTAATATACCGGACCACTAGAGAATTATTTTCAAAAGCGGGGAAATAAGCTTTATATAAAAACAAAATGCCAAAGTGGCTCCAATTGTATGTTCCACACCCTGGGCTCTGACAGAGAGGAAAGTACCATCTAATGACCAAATGTAACTGAAGAAAGAGTGTGCAAACTAATTTGGGATAACATATTCAGAATCAGGTATTTACACTGCCTTGCCAAGGTATTCTTGACGCTTTACCAGGGTTGTCAAAATAATCGGTATTTTGATGTAATCGATACTAAAGAAATGAATTATTCGCGTCAAAATGGGTATAAACTGACCCATTCACATTTGACAAATTGTCGGGCCCTCCCCTCCCTGCAGCCGCTCACCTGGCCAAAACAATGAACTGCTGCTGCTGGAAGTTTTAAACTCCAACATGGCAAATACAGCAAGAAAAAAAAACATATGCGACCCTCTTTAGCCAACAAGGTAAACACAAAAGCGTTTGGAAGTACTTTCCCTATGAGGCAGACTAACAGGAGAAAAACTAAATGCTGAAGAACGCCACATGCTAGCTGCGCTAATGCTACAAACTAACACTACAGCACTGTTGTTTGAGAGCAACTTATTAACATAATAAACATAAGCAGTAGGGGTGCACCGATTGAGCGGCCCCGATTTCCTTAATTTTGGCAGATCGGCCAATACTTACACGTGAAACCGATCTTTTCCAATCGATCTTATCCACTGATCCTATCTGCTTGTGTAACCTATTGTGCAAGTTTTGTTTCTTTTTAAAATGGGAAAAATGAAAGATTAAATGAACTGCAATGCTCTAAACGTTTCATTTATATTTGAGAGCACTGCCTTATGTGTTAAAACAAGTTTTGTTTCATGTATTGATTCATGGGTATTGTTCAATGTTTTTAAATAAAATATGATTGGAACTTTGAAGGTGTATTGTACCGAATGTGTCGGTCATAAAAAAAATTGGTATCGGCCAAAATCGAAATGGGCAGGTCAGGCTTTTGAAAGACCGTAATCAGCCAGAAAACTGCAATCGCTGCACCCCTAGTATTGAGCCAATGGGGTTGAATGCATATGCACACCACACTTTTCAGAATTTGATTTATAAAACACTACAATGATAAAAAATATCCCAATAAAACGCCCTGCAGTTTGTGGCTGTAACATGACAAAATGTGAAAAGGTTCAAGGGCTATGAGTGCTTTTGCAAGGCTCTGTCTATATCCTAATTATCTTTTTTTTCTCCAGCCTTTCTTTGTTTGTAAGAAATTTAAATAACAAATAACGTAGTTAAAGAATCTGCAGTTTCAGGCTGTTACCATAACGTCACATCGCTTCCCCATCTTTGCTCTGTTTTGACCCATAGCAAACACTATGAAACTTAACTAACATTTTACGGTAAGCAGAAGTCATAAGAGTATTGACATAAATTAGTCAATAAATAATCTCTACGTTATACTTCGAGTTATATTTGATGTAATGTGAAAAAAAATATCTATATTACCAGTCATTAACCTTGTGCTGACAATCATTGCATCACTGAGGTTTTACATGCCAAGAAGTCTCTTCCTGTGTAAATGAAGAGTCAACACTCTACAGCGACAGCAGCGGTAACAGAAACAAATACTAATGTTAAACATATTCAACATAACAAAAAAAAGCCTTTATAAATACATAAAAGAGGACACAGAGATTGCTCGGTGGATCAGTGTTTTTTGCAGTGCTGCATAGTAAACCTTCCAGTGGAAACAATGGCAAGATTCTGTAAACATGGACTTCCTCTTTTTCTCACTTTGTTCAGCTGCAGATGTCAAACATATAAGCAGCTGTCCACAAATCACTTAGATCAATTTCACTGAAAACAAAACAGCAAATATGTACATGAGCCATAAGCATTAAATTCATATTTTTAGCCTTGCTCTTTCAGTTTTATTAATCAGGTGTCAGAATTACCCAATAAGTAACTCACACCACACATATCAGCTAACATCTTCAATTACCGAGGCACGCTTACCACCTGGATGACCGCTTTTCCACACCGCACAGCTGGACTGTCGCTTACAGGTAAAACAACCAGCAATACAATTGAAAACCAAACAGCAAAGATGCTACAAGTTTCACAGCGGAACAGGAAAAGCTAAGAACTGGCTTTTTTCAACAATCTACATCCAGTAAGAGCGCTGTATGACAGTGTGTTTACCTACCGCAATCAACACAGTCTTCGGTTACGGAAAGCACGCGTGGGAAAAGCACAAACTGAATATAAATACAGCATCATAACGACTCTTCTTGCACAAAGGCAGCAAAGAAAGAGACGCGCTGCCAAAGTCGCAGTACATTGGCTCATAATTTCCGCTTTAATGCACCCTGAATGACAGCTCAAAAGCCGCCCTACCATCACTGTCATATCACAGTATCATCCAATCAGACGGACATAACCTCTAATTTTCTTAGACACTGTTTATATCTACAGCCAACTTCATCAAGCCCTTATACGCCAAGCCTAAGTGATATATTTCATTGCATTGCATTATGCATTGTTAACGTGTAAGCAACGCTAACTACCTAATAACATACATGGTTAACTAGCAATGTTTGAGATAGCCGAAAGCAGACTTTGAAGCTAACATACTCTAAAAAGCTTCTTTAATGTGACGTGGAAATTGCACATAAGACTTTTTATAAAACAATATTTTATAAAATACAATCCTAACGACAAAAGGCAGTTTACAAATAAAAGGTATAAAAAACTATTTATTTCATAACCCAGACCTTGCAAGTCAATACAACAAATACAAACTAAGTTACAGTAAATACAGCCATATGTTATAGGTTTATAAAATGGTTTAGCTACAACATACAACGGTCTGACATGCTAGCTAGCAGCAGCTCGCTAGCTTTTCTTGTTTTAGTTTTTACCTTCCGTTGACATCAACAGGGAGCGTCACGTCGTCCCCAACGATTGAGTCCATCATAGCAGTTCACTTATATAACGTTTTCACCAGCAAAACATGTCATTTTACCATCCAGACGCGAAGTAAACTTCGAAAAGCAGATAAGAATTCAAAATAGTTCAGGGTACCGCCATTACGATATGGTAAACGTCACCATTGTGCACGATGAAAACTCGTGATGCTTTTGAGTGCTGTAGGAATTTTTAAAACGACTGAAAATAAGCCTTTTTTGGACCCTTTCAGAATGCAAATATGGCTACTTACATTTGTAATGACACAAGGGATTAAAAAAAATATAAATATATGTTCGATTATCCTCAAAATATTTGAACACACGTATGCGTATATGCGTGACGATTTTCTGCAATACTGAAACGTAAGAAATTCAAGTAGTTAAGAAGGCAGCGTTGAGCTGGGTGTATACAGGCAAAAAGCGATTGGTCAAAACAAACACTCAAGGGTGGGTCGTTAGACTCAAAAATATCATTGCTGTCATTTTTAAATAATATGTTCCAGTCGAAATCCACCCACATGGGTACGTCATTATCGCTTATAAAATGAAAACATTACAAAACATTACTTAAAAACAAGGACAGTGCATGAAATGTAGTCAGACAAACAGCAGAAATGAACGCTATTTGTGAAGTGAGTGGCGTGAAGGTCCAGTAAATGGGCTTTGTACCATGCTAAGTTATTTACGTGCTGACATAGAAGTGTTCTTTCAATATAACTTGTGTGGTGAGTAGGGCGTTTTACAGCATAATTAACACTCACTCCCTGCAAATGTTAATTATACAGTTTTGCAAAGATAGTTTAGACGAATGTGTAATCTGGAATTTTTATGATCATTTTAGTTTTGTAGTTTTGTAGAGAGTAGAGGCAAGGTCAAATAAGCAACCTTCTTAGTGTAAACAGCTGGCACACCTACATCAGAAAAATAACCAAATATCAAGAGCGACACCATGTGGTGTAAATGTTAATTTCAGCCTAAAGGTGATGCCTTGCAACCCCTCGCCCCCATCTTCACACGCACACACATGCGCACATAAAAACAAACAAGCGTCACTTTTACGCGATTTGTAATAAAAAAAATAATCTGGTCACTCATACAAAGTGGAAAATGCAACAAAAAGAGTTTTAATGGAGAAGGACCCCATACTTTGTTGTTGTGATTTTTAGATGTCACATACAGTGCCTTGCAACAGTTTTCCTATCTCTTGAACTTTTCCATATTTTTTGACAGTCACTTTAGTATGTTTTATTCGGATTTTAATGTAATAAACCAACACAAACTGGCACATTAACTGTGAACGATTGGATGGGAAGCATCTGACAACTCAAATTAGAAAAGATGCTCAACTAGAGTTTGGTCTGGACTTTTCAAGCAGGCTCCTTTGACCTAAACCATTCCACTGTAACAAATTTTTACAGGGTTTCTTCCAGAATAGTTCTGTATTTACCTTTATCCATCTCTCCACCCACGCTAGCTGAGGCATATCCTTGGGAAATGATTTGACAGTCCAACCCAAGCTTTTTATATAACTTTATCCCTGACCTGTCCGGTATGATCCTTGGTCTCTGTAAAGGTGTTAGGTCACTAATCTTCAAACTAACCTTTGAACAAATGTATTTATAATGGGATTCAATTACACAGATGGACTCTGTTGACTAGTTGGATAACTTCTCAAGGAAACTGATTGCAGAAGATTTTATTTAGAGGCTCCAGAGTGCAGAGAGCTGACGTCAAATGGACCCCAAACCTTTTAGATTTTTAATTGTAAAACAATGTAGAATTCATTTATCCTTTGTTGTCTTCTTCACAATTATGCACTACGTTATGTGGGTCTATCTCATGAGATGCCAATAAAATTAAATGAAGTATCTATTTGTTTTTTTAAGGTGTATGAATACTTTTGGTATTCACATTATTCTTGCAATGCTGCGTTTAATAAACATGGTTTGTGTGTACTACAGTTCAGGAAAATAGTGCGGGGCCAAACATAAAAAAATATGTGAGTTAACCATCATAACTAGGAGATTTTCCAAATATTGATAATTTATTGTCTTCCCAAATGGTGTGAGAATGTTCCAAGATGACACCCACACGATTCCTCAGAGTGCAATAGTCTAAGAGCAGTGTAAGTCTAAACAGAAAACATAATGCTATTAACACACTGCTGTGTCAAATGTCACAATTACAGCTAAACATCCATCCATCCATTTTCTATAGCCACTTCTTCCATACTGGGTCGCGAGGGAACAGCTAAACATGTTCTTGCAAAATATTCTTGTAAAAATCATGTAGTTTTCACAAAAAGTACAGTTGTTAATTGTACTTTTACAGTATTATAAATTGTAAGAGTTTCATTTCTAATCTTTCTTTAAATATATCAAAAAAATTCTGATTCTCTGTTCTAGCCACCAGGTTCTTTATGTTTGGTAATTTGAAAACTTTTAAGTAGGTAAAAAGTAAAAATCAGTACACAAATTTAAAGTATTTATTGAACAAACTGTCAATGAACAATGACTAAAGAGCAGACAGATAAAAAGATGAATGCACCAGAAATGATCTCATTCAAAGTTTGACGACTTGCTGCATTTGGCTGATATTTTTTGGACAGGTTTTAACTATATATGCAATAGAAAATCTTTGCTCATGTAAAATTATGAGGTATTCTTAGCTCATTTGAAGGAAAGATTTACAAAAAGTAGAAACCATTTTCACACATTTGCATTATTCTTTAAAAACAAGTTATAGAAGAGCACAGTTCTCGTACAGTACATGGTTGGTTATCATAAAGAAATAAAAACAATGAAAAATTTAGAAAAATAAAAGAAATAATATTGTAATAAATTTGTTCTCTGGAGCCCCAAATTTACACATAAAAAAATCTCTAAACTCCAAGACCAGTTGGGAGCATGGATATATAACATTGTCAATAAGAGTAGATTTGCTTTAACTAAGAGAAATTTGCGCAGTCTGCAACCACATTAACATTAAATAACATTAAATTAGCAAGAGGGGATCCACTGTATACATTAAGGTTTACAAAATTATACACACTTGTTTCCAGCTACAATTATTGTTTTTCTTCTTATAAACAATCTACTAGATGCTAAAAATATTACATACAGCTCAGCGGGACTTTGTACATGAAAGTAAACCCTGCGACTTATGCTGGATGTAAGCGCAGAAATATTTTTTTAAATGTATAAAAAATGCTTTTACTTAGCATTTCTTCAACTGCAGAGTGGGAATAAAATATAATTGGGAAATTCTGTCATGATAAATGGGTTGGGATGGGGTTGTAGTGCAGTGGAATGGGAAAATTGCATATGAACTTTTTTATTAAGCAAAGCCTGCATGCACTATAAGCGTTTGAATAATTCAGCAAAGTGGTGTATACCAGCACTATCATTAGCACCTTAGAAAATGTTCTTAGCACCGTGCATTAGAGGGGTAAATGGTGGAGGTTTTGCTTTGATTCCTGTAACCGCTCTTTAATCTTCTGTGGCTCTACTTTTAAGAACAGCCTCTACCTGTAGTTTGTTATTTTAAAAGTTTAGATGGTGCTGAATGTGTCTGTTTTCATTTGTAAATAAGGAAGCAAGAACCTAAAGCTACAGTCCACAGTTAGAGAAGATTTGTCAAAACACTACTGAGAACTTGAGCTCTGTACTTGTCTTCTTCTTCTTCAGTCTGACATCCATACTCCTCCCAGTCATCAGTGGCATCCGTGTAAAACATAACGATTTACTTGTTGAAAATGGCTTTGGCTTGTGGCCACTGTTTTTGTCACAGCAAGAAGAAAATTGAATTCTCCCATTCAGAGTACATAAAAATATGACTTCTGCTTCTGGATAAATTCACCTGTGAAAGATCATGAGCATATGAGCACCAAAGGCAAGTAAAATGGAACCCCTTCCTTCCATATACAGCTTAATCCAAATCATTACATACATTGTATAAAAAGACACAACACATTTCCTCTTCATTGTCTGCCACTAAATCTGACCGAATGTTTCCTGTTTTAGGTTAGGATCACCAAACTATATTTGTATCTAACTATATATATAAATCTTCTAATAATGTTTTGCTGTAATTTTCACCCCTTTTCACTCGACAGAACTGGTGTAACGGAGTCAGGTTTGCTGACTGCCTTGCTCACACACATCTTTTCATATCTGCCCGCAAACTTTCTTTGAGAGTGAGATCACGGCTCTGCGATGGCCACTCGAAAACATGGTCATTGTCCATTTGGTAAACTGCAGGCAAGCTTTAACTTCTTGGCTGATGTTTTGCGATGTTGTTTCAATATTTTGACATAATGTACTTTCCACAGTAATCCTATACAAGCTCCTGAATTTAAACTAAGTAAATAAAAATTCTCTAAAAACTCTCTTCTTGTTCTTTCATTCACCAAATACAAATAATTTTGGTCATCCTAACTGAGAAAAAGAGGAAACAGGTTTAGTCTACTTTGATGTCAGACAGTGAGAAAAAAAGGTTATTTGCCTTTTTGCACAGTGTACTTAAGAATCAGGTTTTAAACTCTATGCTCCAAAATATTTATTTACTTTTATCTATTGCACTTAAAGGTTATTAATTTACAGAAGATATACATGTATCAAATCAATAATATAGCATATATATATCTATATTTACACAATCCCAATTACTTTAGATGTTATGACAAAATCTGAATATTACACAAAGTATACAGACTGTATACAGTTGTGAAAATAAGTTACTTCAAATATCCATTGCTGAACTTGGCCTCCTTTCACTTCAAAATGTCCTGGAGACATTGCATGGTCTTTTTTCTTTTAGCAGGCATCTACGTGGAGATCCTTTTGAAAGAGCTTGAGAAATCCTTTGCTGCTCTGAGAAGCGATTAGTACATGAACTCCCCTGCTCCTGTAATTCCGCCACCTTGCTCGCTTCCTCCCTTTTTCTGTTTTCAGTCCAATGGGAGTTTGGTTGTGGAGCAGTATCTGTTATAGTCGGGGAGAGGCACTGAGTTTATCTCCCTTGGACGGTGTTTGGCCACAATTACATGACCATTCTGGTGCCTGTGTCTGCATTAAGATGATTCGCAAGGGATATCGTCCATCCCTTTGTGCTCAGAAGACCTGTGGCCCTCAAAGAAAGCAAACCGGACCTATCTCCAGGTGGTAATGTGAAGCAGAGCTTGTTTTTGGCAGGTTGTAGATGTCAATCACAGGAAGCAGGGTGGGATCTAGGGAATGGAACACAAAATGGGTCTGGTGCCAGCGCCCATCTTTTATCTGAAAACACAATTACAACAAAAAAAAAAAAAAATACACTTTAGTCATACTGAGGACAGTATGAAAGCATTAGGTCTAAAGCACTTTATACCAGATTACAACATCTTAATCCTACCCAGCAGGAGTCCTCCAAAACATCTGGCTCGAGCTCCCCTCCCACTTCAAACACCTCCCCGGTCCAGGCCTTAAATCTCACAGACCGACGGTCAGGGAGCTGATCCTTGGCTGACCTCCAAATTGAAACGTTCAGACAGTGGATGGTGATGTGCTGAATAGCCTCTGAGCTCAGGAGGTGCAGGAAGTTCATTTGGACACGACCAACCTCAACTGTGGGCTGCAGAAGATAAGCTGATCAATCTAATGGTGCTCATGTGTGTAAACATTAAGAAACCTACAATTGAATCCTTATACCTTGGATACTGTTATTGGTTTAAGGCAAGTTTGTCCACCACCAGTAAAGTTGCAGGAGACTTCTATTGTATCAGATGAGCAACCAAGATTGGGGTCAATCCAATAAGTGCCTGAGAAAAAACACAAATTCATTTTCAAAACTATCTAAAAATAAATCTCTCACTCTATCTAGCATAACAAATATCCTCTCTCACCATCATTTAACTTCTGTTCACAACTGTGAAGGTCCCTGCAGATGCGGGCGGGGTTGTCCCGTGTACCCAATGGGTTCTTCAGGCTCTGGATCAAGTTACTGAGGTAGTGGAGGGTCTTGAAGATCTCTGCTCCCTGGTCAAGCATTGGCAGGTCCATCGCTGGTTTATGCTGGAGGAAAGAGTAAAAGAATCAGTAGAGTTTTCAGTTAGAAATCCCCCTGTGATGGGAATCTGACAATTTTCACTATGAAGGGCTCTAACTGGTGTCTGGTAAAGTGGAAACACAGAAACCCATTTTTTTACATTCCGTGAATGCACAACGCTAAGGCTTTGAAATGAACAAGAGAGAGTGCAAGCCTTTCAGCAAATAACACGCAGTCTGAAAAAGTGTAAAAGTGTAAAGTTGTTCTATTTTACCCATTTGAGCTTTTAACTGCCTGCCATGAACATGATGGACACTGTTGTACAGTGACTCTTTTGAAGTACATCCAAAGAAAGGATAATAATAGATAGTAGATAACTTCCATTGTAAAATTTCTGACATCATCAATTTAATTGTTCCTATTAAAGTGAAGGTTGTCTCTGGTAAAAGGAAATCCCTGTGAAGAACTGCTCCACGGTTAGGGTTATCACATCTGAACCCCACTCCACCAGGACCTGCAATGAATTTGCTAACATCTTTACTGAGAAAATCCAGGACATTAGAAGAGTAGTCTGTAAATCAATATCAAGTCCTGTACCAATGTTGTGTCCAATCAAAACAAATTTGGACAAAAAGACACAATTCTACCAAATCCACTACAAAAGGTTAGAAGAAATCATACAATTAATCTCCTGTTCCTGCTGTCTTGATATTTTACCCACAGCTTTCTTGAAGGAAGTTTTGCCTGTCTAAGGTCTGATTTGATTCAAATAATAAAGTCATCCCTTTTGTCAGGTGTTTTCCCTAGGCCTTGAAACAGCAAACCACTGTTAAAAAAGAACAATCTGGTCAAATTGCAATTGCAAAATTGCAGGGCCATCTGAAATCTTACAATTCATCAGTAAGGCTATTGAAAAAGCTGTGTCTCAACAGGTAAATACCTTTTTAACAATGACAAGGCGCGTTGACGTCTTCCAGTCAAGCTTCCGTGCTCACCACAGCACTGAGACTGCCCTTGTCAAGGTGTTCAATGACATTCACATAAATGCAGACTGTGGAAGAACCACAGTGCTGGTATTATTGGACCTCAGTGCAGCATTTGACACTGTTGACCATGGTTATTACTGGAGTGAAAGTGAGAACTGGGTCTGTGTTTCTGGTACAGCACTTGGATGGGTTGAGTCTTACTTGAAGGACAGGGGCTTCTTTGTGTCAACAAGTAACTTTACACTGGAGTTGACAAAAATAACATGCAGGGTTCCCCAAGGTTGCATTTTGGGGCCCCTCCTATTTAACATCTACATCCTCCAAATAGTTGAGATTATAACAACATTAGTTACTGTAAATGTGCAGATGACACACAGCTCTAAATTACAATGTCACTAGGTGACTATGAACCCATTGAAGCATTGAGTAGCTGCATAGAACAAATCAGTGCGTGGATGTTCCATAATTTTCTTCAGTTGAGTAAAAACAAAACTGAAGTAATCATTTTTGGACCAAAGGAGGAGCGATCAAGAGTCAGCACTCAGCTTCAGTTACTACAGATAGAAACCACTGATCAGGCCCGAAATCTGGGTGTAATGATGGATTCAGACCTAAATCTTCAGAGGCACATAAAGACAATTACAATGTCAGCCTTCTATCAGCTGAAGAACATTTCCAGGTTTAAATTACTAAAGTCCTGGCTCTCTGTTTCTCAGAGAATGGACTTTAAAAAAACTTCTTTTAGTTTATAAATCACTGAGTGGCTTAGCAAAAAATAAATAAAAATGGTTTTGTCGTATCAACCTTCCAGACCTCTCAGCCCCTCTGGTTCAAGTCTACTCTGCATCCCCAGAATCAGAACCAAACAAGGAGAAACAGCATTCAGTTTTTATGCTCCACAAATCTAGAACAAACATCCAGGAATCTGAAAAAATGCTAAGTTATTCTAAATCAAGGTTACAAAACCATTTGCTTAGGATTGCCTTTAAATGTTGTATTTAAAGTATTAACTGAAACATCAATAATTTCAATCTGTAGTATGGGTTTTCTTTACTTTCCTTTATGTACCTTTTTTTTCATATGTTTTGTTCATGTAAAACACTTTGAATTGTCTTGTTGCTAAAATGTGCTATACAAATAATCTTGCTTTGCCTTGTCTTGCTTAATAGTTATGTTGTTGTGGTTTTTTGCTGTTTTTCAACTGTATATCATTTTAGTAGAATAACTATAAATTTATTGCACTGAAAATGTATATGAATTTTAATGTAATGATGCTTTATTTAGCTGGTCAATTAAATATTATTGTTTTAAAAGCCCAACTAGGGACAAAAGTTTAAAATTTGCAGTAGCTATAATGATACCAAAATGTTTTGAACAATGTTCTTGTCTCTACCTATGTTATAGTTCTTAAAGAGAAATTGCAATTTGCTAAAATCGGTATCAACAGGTTAAAGCTTTACAAAAAAACATCAAATTGGTGCACAATATAACACAGGAATATCAAACTTTACCAACCTCAGTCCTGACAGGAGTAGGTGAATCAACAAACAAAATGCCATCTTCTTTCTGCAAAGCGAAAATCCCACATTTATTCATTTCCTCTTTTCATTGTCACCTTTTAGATATTACGTTTTAGTAAATCACTTTAGAACATTTGGACCTAAACAAATCATTGCACATTAGCATGACTTACAAATGAAGTAGGAATTCCAGGAGGGCCCTAAAGAGAGGAAAAAAGTTACTTAGACAATGAGTCCTCAGCAGCAGAAACAAAATTTGCTCATTTTTATAAAAGTGGAAACCTACTGGAGGTCCAGGGCGTCCACGAGGTCCAGGAGATCCCTAAAAAAGAAAAAAAAATGCATGCTGTGGAAACTACTATGATTTCAGGAAAGTATTAACTCCCAAACTGGCATTATTTTTAACAATAGAAAGATAGAACATTAACATAAAACATACCCTAGGACCTTGAACTCCCTGTTTTGAGAGAATAAAGACACATGTTCAGTCTGGGAAATATCTGCTGTTTCATTTTCATACATTGCATGATGGACAGACTACATAAAATAAACTGGACACAAAGACTTACATTCTCTCCATGGTTGCCTTTTTGTCCTCTAGGACCCTGTTAGAAGACATTCACAGACTTATTAATAGTTGGTACTTATTAATTAATTTGTGGGCAACTTTACAGAACAGAAAATTTTAAACAAATCTAAGATGTAATACATACTGCACTTCCATTGGGACCAATAATTCCAACAGGGCCGACAAGTCCTCTTCTGCCCTGAACGAAAGAAACGAGGAGACAAAATAAAAAGGACTGCAAAGTATCAGAAAACTTTCTAGATTATTAAGCCACGTACCATTTCACCCTGAGGCCCCTTTGACCCCCGTATGCCTTTTGGCCCATAGTCTCCTGGAGGCCCCTGAAAATGAAAGCACACCTCTATAAATTAACAGGACCTAATACAATTTTCCTCAAATATTAATGGAAATTTGGGATGGTATAAAAGGGGAATAGATAGATAGATAGATAGAATTAGATAGATTAGATAGTTTAATAGATAGATAGAAGATAATAGATAGATAAAATTTGATAGATAGATAGTAGATAGATAGATAGGATAGATAGATAGATAGATACAAATAATAGATAGATTAGATAGATAGATAGATAGATAATAGGGGACAAAAAATGGATGGATGGATGGATGGATGGATGGATGGATGGATGGATGGATGGATGGGATTTCAGTGGATATGAAAAAACAATCTATGTATGAAGTCAACCAATTTGTAACATACAGTAAAATAAAAAAAATGTATTATTATTATTTAATTTTCTGGTTGTGTATTATGAAAAGGAGCTCACCTTTGGTCCAAAAACTCCAAGTAATCCTGGAAAACCTTGTTCTCCTGTATCACCCTAATAAAGGCGACATCAAAATTACGAAAAACATGGCCTCAAAAAAGATTTAACTTATTCATTTATCAAGAGATAATCTAACCCAAGGTCTCAGTGTTTATAGAGCAGTGACTATGTCTGGTTAACACATACAGGTTGTCCTTTAGGTCCTCTGTCTCCCTGTGGCCCCGGTAGACCCATTCCACCTTTAAAACCTCTTTTTCCTGATGGTCCACTCTGGCCTCGAAGACCTTGCTCACCCTGAGTAGACAAATAAATAATTACATTATCACCGAAGACGTGAGCAAAATATGCCAGTACGAGGACAACTAGATAGCTTTAATTATTTCCTTTTCCTCTTACCTTTGGTCCAATGCCTCCCTGATCTCCTGGGAGTCCTGGAACGCCAGTTTTACCACGTCCCCCCGGTTTACCAGGAAGCCCTACTGCCCCATCATCACCTTGGTCTCCCTATTCACAAATAGATAAAGTTAATGAGTGTCTAAATCGAAAGAATTTAAATTATCCAACAGTGTAATAATAACCTGAACCAGAACAAGGTGTTTAATATGTTTTAGGAGTCATAGCAATACATTATAGAGAGGATGTGACAGCAACAAGGATATAAAACCTCAAATCAATAAAAGGTTGTTGAATTTTGTAGAGATGTTTAAGGTTGCACCAAGGTAAATTATAAGAATTAATTGATTTGAGGACTTTTTTGCTGGGCAAACAGTTTATTTGCGGCAAAATATTTCAATCGTTAAAATTCCTAGATTTGATTATTTGCTTGTACAGAATATTTCAATAATTGTGTCCAATAAACACATAAAACCAGTCAGGAATGTCAAGAGGAGCATGAATGAGGAGTTTTCTGAATAGGCTCATAAAGAAGTCTTACCAGCATGCCTTTACGTCCATCTTTTCCTGGGACTCCATCCTCCCCGGGTACACCTTCACGCCCCTCTGGACCCACCACACCTCTGGGACCAGGAGGACCACCCCCACCCTGAGGAGAATGTAGGGGTTATGACTAGAAGTTACACACTTCCTACTAACTCAATACCTTACAAAAGTATTCATACACCTAAGTCATTTTTAACACATTGTTATGTTCCTCCTCTGGTTAATGGTCTCCTTGCAAAACCTGTGAGTTTAGCTGTATTGGTTACATTGGATTTTATTTAGGGGCATCAGAATAAATGCACAACTTGATGTTGGAGTATCAAATACAATCAAAATAAAATACCTTGAAGTTTATGGTTGTAACAAGATGACAAACAAGTTTGAGCAGGGGCAATACATTTTTTCTTGTGAAAATTAAAAAGAGGTGTTTTGCATGTCTACATTACCCCTCTGGTTAAAGCTTTTATAATAACAATATACGTTGGGTTAGTGATTTAACTGTCAATTTACAGCGTTTATGTCTAAACATTTTTCAACCTAGGAAAAAATTTCTTTTTACTAAAACAAAGAAAAATATTTGATTGTGGATTTTTTTGTATTATTTAACCTACCCAATAAACTAAACACACTATATGTCACTTAAATGAATAAAGTGGGCTGATTTTTATTTTGTAAAAAAATTGATTGGTAAATCATCGTAGAAACATTAAAAAGAACATTTACCTTATTAAAATGCTTGATTTGTCTTAATCTGCCTGTGTTAGGTTTTTGCTTTGAGTTGTGTTTACCTTCTTTGCATTTGCATGTTTTTTTCTTGCTTTATTTCTGTCCATTCAGGTTTATTAGATTCATTCTGTTTAGTTTTTGTTCCTTCCCTGGATTCCAGTGTTAGACGTGTTAGTTTAGATTTTCCTTATAGATCTGGTTCCCCTTGTTAATGTTATTTAGTTAGTCTCATTGTTTACTTGCTTCAGTTCATTTAGATGTTTTCTGTTACCTCCCTGCACTCCCTGCTCAATTGTGTTAATTAGTCACTCTCCCTCAGTATTCCTCAGTCTGCCTTCCACCAGCTTCCCCCGATTCTTTCCCTGATTACCCTCCTCAGTTTATTGGTCCATAGTCCCCTTCCCTCAGTATTTATACTCTCTGGTGTTCATTGTTTGCCACCGGTTCCTCCTGATATCTACCCTGCCATGTTTTGTGTCCAGCCTGTCTGGAAGTCTTTTGTTAATTATTATTAAATCCACTTCTCTACTCACCATGCAGCTCCCGTCCTCCTGTATGCACTTTGGTCATGTATGTAATATCCACATATTGTTGGATCAATTATATTTCTATTTTCTTTTCTTAAATTTTTTTTTAGCTTACTCTCAGCAACAAGAGTGGATGTGAGTCACTTTCGCTTGCTGTATTCAGCCAAGTTTCATTCATTGCTCCGGGTTGCATCAACCACCTGTGCTGCCAGGACAAATGTGCACCATTCTTGAGCCGAACACAAAATTTGGGCACCCCCGACTTATAGAAAGTCAATAACGTACCTCAGTTCCTCTGGCTCCTTTTTGTCCAGGCTGTCCTTTTTTGCCTTTTTGACCCTGAATAAAAGAAAACAGAAATGTTAAATACGGAAATAATTTTTATTCATTTTGTTTTTTGAAACCCTGATTTAAATTTTTTTTAAATAAACAAATTACCATTTTACTTGGTCTTCCTGATATTTGCTAATTTAGTTTTTAGTTTTGTCACAGAGCTGTTAATTTTATTGTAATGTTGCACTTGTGAAAGAATTCAGTAAGAGTCTAGTACTCAACAAGCTCAGTACATATCCTTAATAAATCCATGCAAAATAGATATCTTTTTTCATACTAAATTACCTTCCTGATGACATTGCGTTAAAAAACATTTCTGTAGCATTATTCAGTTTGTTTTTATAATTTTTTGATTTTTTTATCTCAGCTTTGACACAGATCTAGAAACTTCCACTTCATCCCCATAAAACATAGGTTATCTCAGTCTAATTTTGTAAACTATATTGTGTGATCTGGTAACTTAACAAGACATCTAACATCTTTTGTGTTGTCCAATAGCGCTCTGAACAAGGCTGTTTTTCTAAGCTGCACTAGACTCACATCCACCAAGTCTGAAGTAGAAATATCAGCCAGAAAATAAATATAAATATCTTTAATTCTAAAAATTAAAACTTTAACTCTGCAGAGATGCTTACAGATATTTAACATTTTATTTATATCCTTACTTGATCTCCTTTGGCCCCTTTAGGTCCTTTTTTTCCACGTGGTCCAGGGTGGCCCTGAAATTGACATTTGTTTGTAAATGAATCAATAGATGTGATGTTTGTTTTATGTAAATTCTGCTGTGCATGAAAATCAAATGCTTTTCACTCACTGGTTGTCCAGGAGCTCCAGGTCTGCCTCGTTCTCCATCTAAACCAATTTGACCCTTGAATACAACAACAGAATGTTAAGACTCTTCATGAAAACACCTAAATAAAGGGTTGTGAAATAATCTGTGAATAATCGTACTTACTTTGTACCCTGAGTCTCCTGATTCACCCCTCTCTCCTCTGTCACCCGGACGTCCCTGATAAAACAGGAAATATATAAACAAACTGCAGATTTGCTGATTTACTTTAAGGACTAACCAATAAAAAGAGAGAGAAGCAGGGGTCAAATAGGACTTACTATGAGACCTGGAGGACCAGGAGGACCTTCTTGCTTCCCATCATCACCATGCTCACCCTGAACAGAGATCATTTTAATTAATTCTTTTAGTTATAAAATCATACAAACTGGTACGCCTTCGAGCCCCTGACATCTACAATGGGACATGTCCAGTTAATGCTAAGATTGGAATAAGGAACACAATCTTATTTCACAGAATTATGAGATCCTTATTTCACATAAAGTGAATGAGGTGTACCTTTTCACCTTTTGGTCCTGGAGGCCCCATGGGGCCCTGTGGTCCCAGATGGCCCTGTGACAAAGTGACATCAAAAAGCAATGAAATACTATAGTCCCTTACAAAATGAGCCAAGATCTCCATCCAAACGATATACATTTGTTCTTTGTCTAACCACCTTTCAGAGCAGTTGCATCAGCAGAATTAAATAAAAAATGAATCTTCATCTAAGTTTAAAGGCTTTTGCAACCCATTTTATCATCTCAGACCAGCTTCTGTTCCCTACTAAAGAAACGCCTCCCCACAGCATAATGCTGACTCTCCCATGTTTTGCCATTTGGATATTGTCTTACATGTTTTCCAAAAGTCACATTTTGATCTCATGTAACTGGAGGAACTTCTTCCACATGTTTGCTGTGTCCCTTACATGACTTGTGATGAACTCCTTATGAGTTTTTTCCCACAATGGCTTTCTTCTTGCAAATGTTTTGCTTTCAACAGATTCTTCTCTAGCAAACCTCTGAGGCCTTTACAGAACAGACTGAGCTCTGAAGGCAGCTGGTGCAGTAGATTTTATTTAGGGGTATCAGAGTTTCAGAGGTTTCCAAAAATTTGACTAACTGGGGCAACAATGAATCATTTCCCTTCTTTTTGTTGATATATCACATAAAATGCCATTAAAATACATTGAGGTTTATGGTTGCAATGTAACAAAATGTAAAAAACTTCAAACGCTAACAATTTATTTTACCTCATAACCTGGAAGACCAGTTTCGCCTTGTTGACCCATCCGGCCCAGAGCTCCCTGAAGGCAATGAATGTGCAGTTAATCCTACCATCCTTTATACATATCATGTCAAGTTTTTTCAGATGAAATATTGTCTGCTTTAAGCACGTTTTCATCATTACTGTTCCAAATTTACCACATGTCCTATAGTCCCTCTGGAGCCCTTTGGCCCAACAAATCCTGGCAGACCAGTATCACCCACTGTTCCAGTTTCTCCAAGGTGACCCAGGTGGCCCTTAGCACCCTAGACAGGCATAAAGTACGAGAATCAACAAAGCATATGAAGTAGATACTCTATGTCCCTCTTTTGTGAATGTTTGTGGTTGCTAAAGAATTAATTTAATGTTAATACCTTTGGCCCTGGTTTGCCTCGTTCACCAATTTTACCAGGCTTCCCTTCTGAACCCTTAAACAAAAACAATAAAAACAATTAATTTATAAAACCAAATGGATGTTTTATGGTGAAGGCGTTGTGACTTACCCTAACACCAGTGAGTCCAGGACTACCAGGTGGACCTTCCTTTCCCTTTAGTCCAGTTTCACCTTTTTCACCTTTGTCACCCTCCTGACCCATGTCACCTTTTTCACCCTGATCATATAAATACAAGGAGCTCTTTGAATTTTGTGCATCACAGCCACTTTTCGATTTACTTTGTCAATAACATAATAATGCAGCATTAAGTATAGTTTGTAATGCAGTTCACCTTTGCTCCATCAGGACCAGCTGGACCAGCTTCTCCCTCTAGGCCTGGCTCTCCCTGCACACATAAATACATGCAAAACTCCAAAGTGAACCAGTTCTCCACTTTTTTTAATAAACCGAGTTGTTTCTTAGATCAGTTCAGACAAACTCACCCTCTGTCCTATCAGTCCTTGCTCTCCGATGTTCCCTGGTGGTCCAATGGCCCCCTGACACAGAAGTCACAACAAATTATAGTGTTAATAAAATAAATGGAGCATTCAGGCAAAACTACAATGGTTTGTTTGCTCACCTTCTCCCCAGGCTCGCCTGGAAGTCCTGGTTCACCCTCTTTGCCATCAGGACCCTTGGAAAATAACCCAAAGAAAATCATAAATCTGTTTTAAAATGACAAACTAGTTCCAATGCATGAAACAAATGGATCAATGCTAAGTTCCATTATTTACTATAAGAGTAGTCAAAGAGATAAAGGAGACATGTCGATTGCTGATATATTAGTGTTATTGATCCATTGGAAGAAGTTCAATTATGCATTTATGAACATGCATAGTTAACTATAATTGTAAATTGAGATAAATGTGTGTATTTGTCCAACTCCTTGAAAAAGCATTTATACCCCTTAAACTTTCTAAGATTTTATCATCTTACAGCCACAAACATCAATGTTTTATTTTATTAGGATTATATGGTATAGACCAACACAATGTATTGCATAGCTGTGAAACAAAAATCACAATGAACCAATAAAAAAAAAAATAAAATAAATCTGATAATTGTGGTGTATTCAGTCCCCTTTGCTCTGATACCCAGAAAATAAAGCACAACCAAAAGGCCAGAGATGACATTTAGACAAGTTTAAAGTAGAGTTAAACAGCATCTGAGGCTTTGCCCATCCCATGCAGCACTGCTCAATCCACCATCTGAGAATATAAAGAGTATGACACACCTGCAGACCTACAAAGACACGTAAACTGACAGGTTGGGGAAGTAGAAAATAAATCAGAGATACAAGAGGTCCACGGTAACTGCAAAGATCCACAGATTAAGTGGGATAATCTGTTGACAAGGCAGCTACTAATCGCGCACTCTATGACTCTGGTCTTTATGGAAGGACGGCAATAAGAAATCAAAACATGGTGATGTGAGGATGCTTTTCTTCAGTAGTGACAGTGAAGCTAAATGAAGGATAATCCTGGAAGAAAACCTGTTAAAGGCTGCAAAAGACTTGTTACTATGGTGGAGATTCACCTTCTAGAAGGACAACATTCCTGAACATACAGCCAGAGCTTAGATGTTCAGATCAAAGTATGTTCACATTTTAGAACGGTCCAGTCAAAGTTATGACCCAATCCCACTGAGAATTAGTGACAAGACTTTATAATAGATGTTCCATCTGACTGACCTTGAGCTATTTTGTGAAAAAGAAACAACATACATTTTAGTTGTGTAAAGCTGATAGAGACATTCTCCAAAAGACTAGCTGCTGAAATTACAAAAGTGTGTTTACTAATCATTGACAGAGAGGGCCAGAATTTAAATAAATACCACACTCTTCACACTGTACTTGGAAAACATTGTGGAGACTGTGTGCACAATCATGCCCTATGTGTCGGTCTACTACATTAAATCTCAATAAAATACATTGAGATTTGTGGATGTCATGTGAAAAAATGCAAGCTGTTGTATATTTGCTTACCTTTGGACCAATTTCTCCTAACAATCCCACAGTCCCAGGTGGTCCAGGTGGTCCCTGAGGAAGACAGCATATTAACTTGAATGGCAAATATGTTAAAGAAATCAGATCTAGTTCTACATGTACAAAAACAACAAAAGAAGAGAAGCAAACAGAAAATATATGGATTAAGCCATGATGACGTAATCCATATATTGATGACCTAGCCAACATGATAAGCAAGTTTAATTCTAAAAAAAATACAATGTCTAAGTGTGAGCTTATCATCTCAATGATGGCTGATCTTCCAATTATGAAAAATTGATCACTACAAGGGAAATAAAAATTATAACTACCCAGCAGGGGAAAAAAAAGGTTTCATTCAATCTACCCACGTCGTAATTCATTTATATTTCAGGATAAAAGCTCAAAGTGAGCCAACAGCAGATGTCAGCAATATACACTCACCGGCCACTTTATTAGGTACACCTTGCTAGGTACACCCCCTTTTGCCTTCAGAACTGCCTTAATCTTTCGTGGCATAGATTCAACAAGGTACTGGAAACATTCCTCAGAGAGTTTGGTCCATATTGACATGATAGCGTCACACAGATGCTGCAGATTTGTCAGCTGCACATCCATGATGGGAATCTCCCGTTCCACCACATCCCAAAGGTGCTCTATTGGATTGAGATCTGGTGACTGTGGAGGCCATTTGAGTACAGTGAACTCATTGTCATGTTCAAGAAACCAGTCTGAGATGATTCGTGCTTTATGACATGGTGCGTTATCCTGCTGGAAGTAACCATCAGAAGATGGGTACACTGTGGTCATAAAGGGATGGACATGGTCAGCAACAATACTCAGGTAGGCTGTGGCATTGACACGATGCACAATTGGTACTAAGGGGCCCAAAGTGTGCCAAGAAAATATCCCCCACACCATTACACCACCACCACCAGCCTGAACCGTTGATACAAGGCAGGATGGATCCATGCTTTCATGTTGTTGATGCCAGATTTTGACCCTACCATCCGAATGTTGCAGCAGAAATTGAGACTCATCAGACCAGGCAACGTTTTTCCAATCTTCTATTGTCCAATTTTGGTGAGCCTGTGCGAATAGTAGCCTCAGTTGACTGTTCTTAGCTGACAGGAGTGGCACCCGGTGTGGTCTTCTGCTGCTGTAGCCCATCCACCTCAAGGTTCAATGTGTTGTGCGTTCAGAGATGCTCTTCTGCATGCCTTGGTTGTAACAAGTGGTTATTTGAGTTACTGTTGCCTTTCTATCAGGTTGAACCAGTCTGGCCATTCTCCTCTGACCTCTGGCATCAACAAGGCATTTGCACCCACAGAACTGCGGCTCACTGGATATTTTCTCTTTTTCGGATCATTCTCTGTAAACCCTAGAGATGATAGTGCGTGAAAATCCCAGTAGATCAGCAGTGAAATACTGAGTTGAAATACTCAGACCAGCCCATCTGGCACCAACAACCATGCCACGTTCAAAGTCACTTAAATCACCTTTGTTCCCCATTCTGATGCTCGGTTTGAACTGCAGCAGATCGTCTTGACCATGTCTACATGCCTAAATGCATTGAGTTGCTGCCATGTGATTGGCTGATTAGAAATTTGTGTTAACGAGCCGTTGGACGTAGGTGTACCTAATAAATAATAATAATAATAAATTCATTGATGGCCAGTGAGTGTTTCTCAGAAATGTTTTGTCTAATATGGAAATCAGTTATGCTGACTAGGAGCAATTGACTCTAGAGAATAGGCAAGAGATGTAAGTGTTAGTCTAATGAATGAAGGAAGGTAGTAGAGGCAAAAACAGAGGCATGAATTGATAAAGGAAGGAAGGAAGGGAGGGAGGAAGGAAGGAAGTTTTGGATGGCAAGAAGGGCCTTCCAACCACATAGAAAACATTAGAATAAAGCATGTTGCATGCTTTTTCTAAATATTTTTGACATGCCATTTTTCAAATAAAATGTAAATCATGTAAACAAAAACAGATGAATTATTAATTTATTTATTTATTATTATTATTTATTTATTTATTATTATTATTTATTTATTATAATTTATTATTATTTATTTATTTGTACTCCTTTTACATGTTTTGATTGTATTTTCAGGGATACGTGTCTCATTCCCTATAAGAAACAAACTTCTCAGTTGAATAAACAATAGTTTTAATTCAAAATCTGCCACGAGTATAAGGCATTTAAGAAGAACTGTAAACTTGATAAACTGTTTGAGAATTAAACTTTAAAGGTAGCATTATTTCCTTGCAATGCCCCTTGGACGACAACAAACATTGTAGTCATTATTTGAGGAATATCAAATGAGCCAAATTTAGAACATTAACAACTATGAAGTTAATGTCTACAAATGGTATGTTTTCAAAGCCTAACCTCCTATGTTATTACATAGAAACACATAAATGAGTATTCAAATGTTTAATACTCATTTATGCATTCCATCTGCTCTGATTTACTTCAGATTGATAGGAACAGAAGGATTTAACTAAAGTTCAATTTCTTGCCATGGACAATTTAATAAAGGTTTACAGAATGGGAGGACTTGTTTAATGATCTACAAAGAGTGGGTCTTAACAGAGAAAACAGAAAAAAGAGATAATGGAGATGAAAATCAAGTATGTAACTTAGGAGGTAACAAAAGATTTATAGAAGCTGAAGAAAGTATTTAAAAGTTTTAACATACAGGGTCTCCAGCTATTCCCTTGTCCCCTTGAGGTCCAGAAGGCCCTTGGATACCCTGAAAACAAAATAATGTGAGTGTCGACATCAGCACATCATCTAATAATAACACAACAAATGTCAAGTAGCATGGGTTGTTTATACAGAGTCCTTATTTCTTTAGGAGATATAAAAATGCATTATGAATCAGATTTTAGTAGGATTCTTCTTTTGGCTTTTAAAGCAGACCATCTACCTCCATTTCACCATATTCATGACATCCTTCTCAGCTACAGCAACACTGCAAATCCTCCTTTACTACATTCACAAAGCTTCACTGTGAAAATATTCTCTTTTTGCCCATCCTCTCTCATAGCTCTCTATTAGATGTATTTTATTCAATAAATCCACCATTCCTCCTCTGCATATGTCCAAACAATCTCAGCCTTGCATCTCTAACCTATTCCAATGTTAGTATGCATTGAGAGTTTAAAGAGTTTAAATTATTAATTTATCAAGCAACGTATTTATTTTCAGTGATCTATGTTTATTTATTCCCAACTAGAAAAACACTGAACTTACAGAAAAACCTTTAGGCCCAGTTTCTCCAGGCTCTCCGATCTTTCCCTAGGGTGACACATAGGAAGAAAGAATGGGAAAACAGGATAAGAAGAGCTAGTTAAAATCAAACTTGTTCTAAAAAGCATTTCTTTCATGTAGCTTAAACATATTAATGAGAAAGGGGGCAATTAAAATGACTCATTTGCCTTGTTTCAGACATATTGGATGAGTTAAAAATGAAATACTAGATAACATGTTAACTTCTACTTAGAATTGAAACAAAATAAGAACAAAGTTGGAGATCCTTGAACTTAGGATTTCATTGTATATTTTATTTTCTACCTTTGCAAAAGATTTATGTCATCAGCATCTTGTTTATGTCTTCTAAAGTCCTAAAAGTTACTAATAATAACAATAATCTATTTCATTTGAAGGAGACTTTCAAGTTACTCAAGAACACAGAACAAAAAAGATATAATTACAGTAGAAGCATAAAGAATAAAACAATATAAGAGCGAACAACAATAAAAACAAAACAATGACTGGCGCAGTAACAGCAAAATTGATATCAGAGATTACACATAATACGCTAGTTTAAACAGGTGGGTTTTGAGTTAGGATTTCAATGAGGACAAAGTTGGAATCATGGATGTGTTGTGGAAGAAAATCTCAAAGATGGGGAGCTATGTAAGAGAAAGTTCTGGACCCCTTGGCTTTCTAATAGGCAGGAGGTGTCACAAGAAAGAAGGATGAAGAAGAGAGAAGACTTCCAGCGGATGTGTAATGGCAAAGATCAGTGAGGTAAGTAGGTGTCAAGTTATTATGGAGAGCTTTGAAAGTGAGAAGGAGAATCTTGAAATCAATGTGACATTCAAAGGAGGACATTCTTGTGATATCTCGGGCAGCTGTGTTCTGGAAAAGATTAAGTTTGCGAAGGATTTTGTGAGGAAGACCTGAAAGAAATGAGTTACAGTGACAAGTGTGTTGATGAGGATAGGTGCGCTGGTGAGTGTAAGAGATAGAAGGAGACGGTTGATGTTTCGAAGGTGGAAATATGCGGATCGGGTAATGTTGTTGATATGGGATTCGTAAGATAGAGTGCTGTTGTGGATGACACTCAGACTCTTGATTTGATGGGAAGGAGAAACTGAAGGATCATTGATTGTAATTATGGGGTTGCTAAATCTTGTTAAAGTGGGCTTGGTGCCATCAAGGAGAAATTCAGTTTTCTTGGAGTTCAGTTGGAGGACGTTTTAACTAAACCATGATTTGATTTCATTGAGGCAGTCTGAACGGAAAGATGGTGGAAGGGTGGTGTTTGGCTTAGTAGAAGGGTAGGGCTGGGTGTCATTTGTGAGTACCACTTTCACGGCTTTTCACTGAAGCTCTTTTCCAGACTCCTACTGTGTTAGATTTACAGAACACCATGCAAAAGTATTGAAAGCCATTCAGCTTTTCCCCATTTTATCTTTGAAGTATTTCATTTATGCAAAAGACCAAAGCAAAATGCTACATAATTGTGAAGTAAGAGGGAAAAAATTGATTGTTTTTTTTTCTTTTACTATTCAGCCATCCATGATTAAAAATGTAATTAACCTAAACTACAGCGCAAATCTTTTGGGGTTTATCTCAACGCAATGAGAGCAAGTCCAATCAGTTTCCATTGAACAAAATAATTCCCACAGCATAATGTTGCCATGGGATGTGTTACCTTGAAGATGGTACTTTCAGGGTGAGGTACACTGTTAGTTTTCCACACAGCGTTTCAGAGTTTAGTTAAGACCTAATCTGACAATAGCAATCTTTGTTGAGCATCCTACATGGCTTATGGCAAACTTTAACAGGACTTACTATGCCTTTCTTTCAAAAATGGCTTTTCTCTTGATACTTGTTCTTAAATGTCACATTTTTGCACAACTAAATGTTGTCCAGTCAGCAGATTGTCCCACCTGAGCTGTAGCTCCTCCAGAGTTACCATGAACTATGGGCTTCTTAGTTGCTTCTTTAATATATACTCCCTCTTTTAGCCATCAATCAGTTTAGCTGAACTGCCATACCTTGATAAGTTTGCAGCTGTACCATACTTTTCCCAATTTTGAATGATGGCTTGAACCTAGACTCTTCTTTACAACTTTCTCCCTGATCTGTCTGCTGCTGTGTTCCTTATTTTTAATAAGCTATTTTCTCTAACAAATATCTGATGCCCTCACAGAACGGCTTTATATACTGAAAATACATTTCAGAGGTCTTGTGACTGCTGAAACTAATTGTTTTAACTGGAATTAATTTGGGGGTAGACGGATAAAGGGGATGCACACAACACTTGAATGTTGAAAATGAAAACCATGTATCTTTTTGATTCCACTTCACATTTATACATGATTTTGTGTTGGCTAATCTTTTAAAATCCTAACAAAAACGGAAGTTTGTTGTTGTAATCTGACAAAATGCGGAACATTTTAAGCGTATGAATACTTTGGAAACCCACATTCCCATATTAGCTAAATGAGCATCCAATGAAAAATAGTGTCATACTTTCTGGTCATATATATAAACCTGGTCATGAACTGAAAAATATAATTAAAAAGTGATCCTCTCTGTTTAGCGTAATATCTTTGATTTTAATTTGGATCTCAACACTGCCGGTACAATGCAGGAGCTCTGTGAGAACATAGGTGCCAAAAAACTATATGCAAAGGAGGAAAGGAGGACGGTGTTCTGGAGTTTTACCTGTGATCCTGGGAAACCTATTTTTCCTGGAGGACCATCAGGACCCTTCAGTGAAGAGAAAGGATGAGATAATGTGGTAATTAATTGTATTTGTACTGTTCCTTAGATAAAAGGGAACATATGTGCAATTTTCCTCCCATTTCTTTTGAATGCTTGTATGTCTATGAAATAAAATATACAGGATATCAATTATTTGTTATGTTTATGTTGATTAATTATATAATTTGATTGAGTAATGCCAGCAACCTTACCTTCTTGCCCTCTGACCCCACCTCTCCTGTTGGACCGTCAGGCCCCGTTGCTCCCTGAGAAAACAAGACGTGTCACTTTACCAACAGAGGTCACTGTAACACTGCCAGACAAACAAGCACTGCATGTCCTCAAGTCAGAGCCCCTTTAAGGGTTGCAATGTCTATACACTTCACTTCTATAAACAAATATAAAAATAAGACATTCTAGTTTATGGATGTATTCAGAGTCTTAAAATACAACAGATGCATGGCCTTTCTGGCAGTGAAAGTCACTGACCTCACACTCACATTAATTTACCACTAGATTCAGGGAGTAAGAGTTCACATCTAAATAAACATAAACTCAACTGTTTGGATTACATGAGTGAAACCTTCAAACGTAATTAATCTAAACTGCTTAAACTCATGCTAGACCAGCGACCAATAAAAGCAAATGGGAGTCAGGCGGTGTACCAATACACTCCATCTGCTTGTCACCTGCATTCCGTCAAATTTTGCAGCCCTGCTCAGGAAAATCCTGATTTACACTCCTGAAATGCTCACCAATTAACAGAGAATACTTTAAAAATGATAATGCATCTCCTGGTTATTTTTGCTTTGATTTTCTCAGGACATCACCCTGAAGGAGGCCTTGTTGTTTGACTGATTCATGACCAAGCACAGTGGGAGTTTGGCCCAGAGTGAACAACAATAACTGAAGTGCTATAAGCCTATTATACATAGAACTGGATGTGCACTGCTCATTAACATTCCTGTCTGGGGTACCTGCTAACCGCTGGTTCAGTTTACATTGGCTGATTAGCCGATTAATACGCAAAATATTTCCTCCACTGCTTCTGGCCAAATAAAAAATGGAAAGAAATGAACTAAATCCATGGAATTAGTGTACTGTAGGTTCAAAACTCTTTTCTGACTCACAAAAGGCAGGCAAATGAATACCAGCAGTACGAATTCAACAAATCCAATTTAAACCAGCTCAGAAACAACCACAAACTGCTGAGTATTAGGAACACGGTCTGCAGGGTGGGAACATATAAACTGAAGATTTGTTTGTTAGATGTCCTCAGCGATTTTTAGTTCCAGATACTTTGAAATGTAGATATTAGATACAGAGCAGAATTTGTCATACATGGGATTCTTAATGCCTGACATCTGCAACCCTGATTTAATAGTTTTAAATAGTTTTTAAGCACACAAATATAATACACTCCCAGAACTTTTTGCAACAATACAACCACAAATATCAATGTGCTTTATTGGGATTTGATGTGACAGACATTTTTTTTCATTCATTTTTTTGTAAATGAAAACCATTTAAGTGTGACATGCATTTGTATTCAGCCTAAGTTCATTGTTCCTTTTGCTGCAATTACATCTACAGGTTATTTGCAAAAAGCCTCTACCAGCTTTGCACATCAAGAGACTGAAATGTATGCCCATTCTACTAGGCTAAATCATTCAATTTCAGTTAGATTTGATAGAGAACTGCGGAGGGCATCTATTTTCAAAGCTTGTCGTAGATTGTCAATGGGCCATATTCTAACACATGTAAATGCCTTGATCTCAACCATTTCATTGTTGCACTGGCTAGATGTTGGTGTCCGGCTGGAAATTGATCCTTCGCCCCAATCTCAAAACTGTAACCAGTTTGCTTCTTTGATTTTCTTTAATCTCCATCCATCTTACCCAATACATGAATCTGATTTGATGTTGCATGTAGGCGAAAAGGTTCTATGTGACTCGAGCACCTTCTTTCATGTTTGCTGGGTCCGCTTCATTTCTTGTGACATACAGTAAAAATGACTTCTCATGCATTTCTTTTACAAGGCTTCCTTTTTACCTTTTTACTAAAAAGGAATGATTTGTGAAGTGAACGACTGTCAGTCATTATTTCGATTGAATCTCCCACTTGTGCTGCGGGTCTCTGCAGCTCCACCAGAGTTAACGAAGAAGTCCTGGCTTACTCTCTAATTATCACTCTCCTTGCCTGGTCTGTAAGTTTAGGTGGACGGCCATGTCTGTGTTTGTGTCATACTCTTTAAGCTTTCAGATAATAAAATGGAGAGTTCTGAAATGGGAAAGTTTATGATATTGTTTTATAACCTAATCCTCCCTTAAACACTATAACTATTTCATCCCTTTTTATCCTCTCTCCTTATGATGATGTTTGTTCACTAAAATCCTCTAACAAACCTCTGAGGCCTTCACAGAACCGCTGGATTTATACTAAGATAAAAAGGAATACAAGTAGGCTACACTGACCAATTATGAGACTCCAGAAAGATTAAACTGATTTTTTTGAGGGGAATCAGAGTAAATGGAGCTGAATACAAATGTTCACTCCATGTTTCAGATCTTATTTTGTAAAAATGTATGCACTACTTATGCACTACATAGTCTTTGACACTGAAACCTAAAACAACACTATGAAGCCTGGTTGTAATACAACAAAATGTAAGATAGTTCCAGGCCCTCCTATGAAGGTACTGCATAGTTCAGTGACAGAAAAGAAAGACAGCAATGGTACCAACTTCTTTATGTTCTGATGCCATCCTGCAGACGCCACAACACTTTTTATTATTCAACAATTCAATTTTGTATCTGAGTAGAAGCACTCATGATTTTAATCTTGGCCAACTCAGGCAGGGAAACCCTACCGGCATTAGCATTAACCAAAAACACAGAGTGACGAGGGAGTGTGCATAGGCCAACCACAGCCAGGCAAGTGTCCCATAAATGTTTCTGATAAAAATAAGCTCAAGGCTTATTTTTCTTCTAGTCAAAACGTAGACGTACGATCACATAAGCATAAAATTAAAATCTTCTTTGAAAAAACATAGCCACTCTCCCCAAAGTTTAAAATTATTATCTGTGAAATGGTTTTGAAACCAAGGTATTTTTATTGTTATTTTGTTTAACAAAAGAGTACTTAATCTTGGTACAAAAAAAGGGTAAAGGCCACAGTTATTAAGTTATTAAGGAGAAATGAAGTGAAATGCAATGTTTCAGTTGGGTATCTATTTCAGATTTTGTAGAAATTGTTTTTCTATCTATCTATCTATCTATCTATCTATCTATCTATCTATCTATCTATCTATCTATCTATCTATCTATCTATCTATCTATCTATCTATCTATCTATCTATCTATCTATCTATCTATCTATCTATCTATCTATCTATCTATCTATCTATCTATCTATCTATCTATCTGCTGTTTTATACACAGCAAGGCTTGCAGCTGTGGCTACATGTAAAGGGAGCTAAATACTATAGCATGCCACATTTTCTAGATTTTTATTTGTAAAAAATGTAAAAGCATGTACCCTTTTCCAGTGACTTCACAATATTTTACTACTTTTTATGAAACCATCACATAAATGCCAGTAAAATGACTTGAAGTTATCATAAGTTGTCTTATTAAGAAACCTCAATGCATTCACACACACTTGTTATGTCAAATTGACTGATGATGTAGTCTTCAGGCTTACTGCAGAACAACAATTAATACTTGCGCGAACTCTCTAACTTACCCGCAAGCCTTTGGGTCCTCTGGTACCGCCTGGCCCACTTGCTCCAGGAGGGCCCTAATGAACAAAGAAAAAAAAGGAGGATAAAGGGGGGAATAGAAAGGATGGAAAACTAAAACAAAGGTTTACACTGACAGACCCGAGGGCCCCCTGGCTATTGACCCCAGGGAGGGAGCAGCCTGACCTCAGGAACACAGTATAGGGTTTGTTGTTAGATCTGTCACTCACACCAATTAAAGAGCCTGCTCTGGAATCCTGTCCTGCTGCCCCCAAAGCTCCATGTTTATGTTTGTTTTGGTGGCTCAGTGGCCCCCACTTTGAACCCACGCAGGGCCTGCTCTAAACCAAGCAAGGCCACGGTAAAGGCACACCGAGGGGATGAGGGGGGCCGGTAGCAGCTTCTAATTGGTTATAGGTGTTGGGTTTTTGACTGACAGGAAGATAATGCATATTCAGCGGGAGGCTGTCACAGTTCATAATGCTCAGGAAACCTCTGCAGCATATTGGGAATACTGGCCCTGCAGAATTCTAAAAAGAGCATTCAGTGTTTTTGACTGAAAAGTTAAAAAGAAGGAAATGAAAGAAGTGATGACTTACTTTTCTTCCTGGTGGTCCAGGAGGTCCAGTCTCACCTGGTGTGCCTTGGTGACCCTATTGTGTTTACACAAACAAACAAAACACAACTTTTTACACAAAAAATTATGCAAAAAAATTAATGTTAAGGTATGGTTAATTAACAACACAATGTTAATTCTGCAGCTCTTACAGCGATTGGAAAGAAGCTTTTCCAGAGTTAATTCCCCAATTTGGAATTAATTAAAGAAGTTTTGGCATTAACTTTAAATCCACTAGACTGTGGAGAGCTTGCTAAAAGGAAATATTTTGACATTCATCCTGCAGAAAGACTCTCAGCACTAGAAAACAGATTTAGTGGTAAAATTAAAGCAAATCAGAAAGAAGAGGCCAAAGGAAAGCATGAGGAGCTGATTTTATATAAGAAAACATACCACTTCTGGCTTGCTTTAATTTTTGTTTTATTGGACTCGATTTACTGGCCTGGCCATTTGTAAAAGCCTAACGGAATAATGGGGAATGTTTTGGTCAGACTCCCCAAAACATCTGAGAACAATAAAATCCATTCAAACTGCCGGCCTTACAGAATATTAGACACCTCTGACGTCATGAGCCCACAGAAATAAAACATTGATGCTTACAGTAAGAGCTTTCTGTTAGCAGCTTCTCTCACTTTTGGTGATGCTTTCTTTTCCAAAGGGTCCGTTTCTGTTTTTGAGCTGAGGGAGCGAGCCAACAGAGAGCTTCCCTTTAAGTGAGAATGTGTATGAGTGTTAATATCCCAAGGGAAATCCAGCTGGCTGTAAGCCAAGAGCAGTGATGACTAAATCTTTCTCTTCTCCAAAGTCATATACAGTGAATGATCCATAAAGAAAAAAAAACAACAAAGTAGCTACTTGCTATATGTAAAAGCAGATGGTAAGCTAATTTCTGCCAAACTTGGAGCTTTGTCAAAGAAAACATCTCATCTATGCCCCAAATTTATCACATAAATACTTCTAGTAGTTAAAACAAAGGGGAAGTGAGTACGATAAAAAACAAATGAACCCACAAAGGTAATAATAATAATCTATGTGGTTTTTTGACCTTCATGCATAACTCTATATATTGTGGAAAACTAACACAGCACATCACCTTAAACAAGTTATCCCAATAATGAGACATGGTGATGGCAGCACCATGCTGTGGGGTTCTTTTTTATTAACAGGAGCTGGTCAGAGCTGATAGGAATATGGACGAAGGAAAACGTATTCCTGGAAGATAATCTGTTAGAAGCTGCAAAAGACTTGAATCTAGGGCAGAGGTTCACCTTCTAGCAGGACAACAGACACCATGAAGTTGGAGCTACAATATAATGATTCAGAATAAAGGATGTTCATGTACAGACCCAAATTTAATTGGGAATCTGTGGCAAGACTTCAAAATGGCTTTTCCTGGATGCTCTCCATGCTAGCTGACTGAGCTTGAGCTATTCTACAAAAATGAATGGTCAAAAACGTTTGTTTCTGGATGTGTAAAGTTCATGGAGGCATACCCAAAAAGACCCGCAGCTGTATTTGCAGCGAAATGTGGTTTACAATGCACTGACTCAGTGGGGCTGAACACAAATGAATGCAAACACAATTATGCAAAATACTTAGAAGTTTGTGGTTGCAGCATGAGCATTTTAAAAAAGTTCAAGGGGTTGGAATATTTTTCCATACTTAACTTAAAAGTAATAAATGTATTTTTAAGTTAAGAATGGAAAAAAATAAATGGTAAATGGACTGAACTTATACAGCGCTTTTCCAGTCATACAGACCGCTCAAAGCGCTTTACACTAGAGCCACATTCACCCAATCGCACTCACTAACACTCACACATTCATACGGAATGTTTGGCAACTTGACGTTAAGTGCCTTGCCCAGAGGCACATTGACATATGGCAGGAGGAAGCTGGAATCGAACCCACAACCTTCTGATTGCAAGACAACTACTCTTCCTACTGAGCCACAGTTTTTTTTTGGTTATTTTAAGTTTTCATGTGACAAAAACATCTTAGAGATAGCCCTGAGCCCTGACAATTGATAAAAAATCTCAGGGGAAAGAAGAGTTGGTAGCTTAAACATCCATAAAAAAGGATCAGATCCTAGATAACAACAGACTAAGCCAATACTCCTGCAAAACTATTCATTTCCTTATTTTTTGGAAGACCCATTGGCATTCAGGAGGATTTAGTACTTTCCGTAGTAACAAGATCCCAATAGGGAGGTAAATCATTGTAACAGTCCATTGGAATAACCCCCTCCTTTGTTTGAGCCAGTTTTATACCTTTTCCAACTAGACTTCTTTGGCCATATGGTAAACAGGAGATGTAACAGTAGAGACTCAAATAAGCTGAACAGTGATGTGCCTTTACTCTCCTTCTTGACCTAAATACATCTCAGCATATAACTGTGGAAAAGTAAGGAAACCCTGTCATGAATGGAGTTATGATGACCTCTTGTCCAGGTACTTTGAATAATCTTTACGTATGAAAAAAAATATTTTTTTCAAACATGAATAAGAAATAAAATCATGACAAAATATAGCCAGTGGTGTATAATGTTCACCTTAATGGACAGATAATTAACCCTAGTTTCCCTGCATATCTGACTGCTGGCCATGTGGGTTTGAAGACATTTTGGGGGAATTTACACTAGCTGCCCAGTAGGTGGCAGTGTAGGGAGTGACACACTTGAATCAAAAGTTTGAAAGTCTGAAATCAAGGCCAAGCAGAGATGAAGAGGTGTGGCCTTTCAAAACATTTGTAATGAGGAGTATCATGAGACATGTTAATCAGGGCTTTACTGATGAACCATCTTGTACCTGAAATCATGATTAAGCCCAGGCTTTAATTATTCTCAGCTTTTAGTGGCACTCATAATCTAAAAAAAATATCTTTCAGTGTTTCTTACCGTTGATCCTTTTACCCCAGGTGGTCCGGGAAGGCCCATCTCCCCTCGATCCCCCTAACATGCACATGTATCAAAAGTACTTTTAAGTTAAGGAATGTATTTAGGACCTAATTAACAAATGCAACCCATATGTTTTCGTTTTAGTCTTACCTTCTCTCCTGCCAGTCCTGCCTCTCCCACAGGTCCGATGAAACCCACCAAGCCCTGAAATGCAAACACTCAGCGTTGGATGGATGAATGGAAAGAGTTTAATGGAGAAGTAGCTTGGGAAAAAGTACCATCATTCAAAACATGAAGAGGCAATGTCAGGGATTCTTACTCTTTCTCCCATGGGCCCAACTTTTCCTGGGATACCAGCCTCTCCCTGCAGACGCAAATCTACTATTATTCATGACGTTATTAGGAAAAGTGCATCTACCCTGTATTTTTGGAAAAAGCAAATGAATGGTAAATGATTTGGAGTTTATTCACCTTCACTCCCTCTGGGCCAACCTTCCCAGGAAATCCTTTTCTTCCCATTCTACCCTGAAAAAAATAAGCCGCAGAATAACGAACAGTGAGTAACAGACATTCACTGAGCAATGAATGCATCATTAACATTCATCACAAACCCTTAGTGTATAGAAAGGGTCGGCTACAGGTTTAACAGTTTAAGGGGAGATCTGTGGAAAATCTCCAGGTGGAATGCAGTTGATGTAGGCAGGTAATGCTGACTGCGAAAGTGTTCAGTGACTGTGAGCTGTTTTTTTTTTATGAACCAGCAATACCTCCAGGTCAGAAATGTCTCAGCCAAACTCCGTGAGACTGAGTGAGTCAGTATTTCCAAAGTTTTAGCTCAGATTGGTTGGCAGCTTTAGTAAAATAGTTAAAGCTCACACTTTATTTCACTCAAACAGGCAGTAAAAGTCAATTTAGGTTGCAATATACAAATGAATTGCAGCTCTCCAGGACTTGTGACTTCCTGTTACTTGATTAAAATTCTTGTCTACAATTTTCTGGCCAAACTGATGAAAAAGAGTGAAAGCAATGAGCATCATATGAAAATGTGGAAGCACTGGAAAAAAGGAAGGTAAGGACCAAGCATCATTCCTGTTAGAGTAGTGAAGGTACAGGTCTACTGTTATTTATCTCTGGCCAGGAGCCAGAGATAAATAACAGCTCCCACAGGGGCCAAACACCACTTCCTCTCAGACAGAGGACAAGAAACCGAGTCATATTTTCAGACAAGCAGGTGGGTGCAAAGTAGGCAAGGAGGGACTTAGACTGATAGAAAGTGCACAGAAAGAAAGGAAAATTCGCGTGTTGTATCTGGGCTAATATTTAAGCCAGATAACTACATTAAAAACATATATAGCAGAGAAAATCACTTTTATCAGTTAATAAAAAGTCTGAAAGGAAAATAAAGAAAAAAAATCTTTTCCTGCAATGGCCCATTTCCACCTTCCAGCTTTTTTATAGTAGCTACAAATCTAAGCCATCTATGAACATGGTGATGACAGCTATCACCCCCTGGCGGCCAAAGTGAAGCACTAAACAGATTAAAACTAAAGTTTTAATCGGAGAACTGCAGCAGCCTCTATGAAATGGCAAACATATTTTTTATCTTCATGCTGAAGGGGAAAAAATTAGCAATTCAATGCTATCTAAAAAAATCTTAATGAGTCACAGGAAACTTTGGCATGCATAATTAAATACGAGTACTAAAACTACACATTATCTAATAAAGACTGCTGAGAGAAAAGGAAAATTAAATTTATTTTAGATATCGCCATACATCTATTTCCTCCTTTCATATGATCTGTTGCCTGCTCTACAGTAAAATGATGCATTTGGGTTGCTAATGCTAAGACTTTATTGCACTTTTACCTTGAACATCGGTATAGCTAACTCCTATGCTGAATCCTAAAGAACACAGAAATCTATTTTTACCGACCACTCTTGATTCTCAATCTCTGTTACTTTAAGAGTTCCAATTTCCTTTTTAAAATGACCAAATACAAGCATTTATGAACAAGCAAGACAAAAGGACAAAGGACAAAAATAAACTGAATAAAGAAATACAATCCTATCAAAAAAATTGGATTAATAACTACTGTAGGAGTCATACTGTATGACAAAGTATATATGTATACTTTGTCCTGTATATAAATGCATATATATATAATTTGGTGCATCTAATAAAAAAAAGAAAAATCACTATGTTAATTTTATGTGAATGACCAGATTTTATGAAATGAAATGGTTTATAGTTATCCTTTCTATCTTGCTTCCTACTATCCAAAAAACACACACATTTACTTATTATCTTACCTCAAGTCCTGATGGTCCCAGTGGCCCGATCGGACCCTCGTCTCCCTGGAAACAGAGGACACAGATCTCAGCTCAGCTTATGTTCTGGGGATATCAAATGTTGCTCGCTAGACACGAGGCTGGTGCCATGAAAGTTTCATGTCTTCCCTTGATGTTGGGTAGTGTCTGTCAGTCCTACCTCCAGGCCAGGCATCCCTCGGGGCCCGGGTAAACCTCTGTCTCCTAGTTTTCCCTTGATGGGTAAAAAGCAGTTAAATTAATGCTGAAGTGTAACTCTGGCATTCTTTTAACACACATGTTTTCAGCCAATTTATCCTATATTTATTACAAAGCTGAATTGTTACCATTCAGTAGAAATCACTCTTGTGCCTCAGCAAAGACAGGGAGCAAATGCAATGCTCTGTTTTGTTTTTTAAGTAATACTTGATAGCCGAGTGTGTCAAGAGGAGGGTCTAACTTACCTTTGGTCCTTCGAGGCCATTCTCTCCCGGTGGTCCCATGTCACCAGGGAAACCCTGATAGAAGTAAAAAGAGAACTAACCTCTGTTTGTTTCTGAAGCACGGATAAACATCCTCAACAGAGCAATCAAGCTGCAAACACAAACCTCAGGGCCTGGCGGTCCAGGTGCTCCATCAGGACCTTTCTCTCCTACTTTTCCCTATTAAAACAGTAACAGGATGTAATAAAATACATTTGCTCCAGTGTTGTACTTATGTGCAGATTTGAAGTGCTAACACTTCATATCATGCTTTTCTTTTTATGCATCCGTATAGTTTTACAAAACTGCATGACAGAGATACTAGATGTTTTCTGGAGGAGGTGACCAGATTTTATTTGAAATGCACGCAGGTTCGTAGGTTGTTAGGAAGAGTATTGGGTTTTACACCAAACTCACCTGGACTCCCATTTGATTAAATGACACGTTTCCAGGTTAAGTCTAAGTTAAGTCATGTAAGTTTGTAATGGTAGGACAGAA
This sequence comes from Crenichthys baileyi, assembly GCA_036173005.1. Taxonomy (NCBI): domain Eukaryota; kingdom Metazoa; phylum Chordata; class Actinopteri; order Cyprinodontiformes; family Goodeidae; genus Crenichthys; species Crenichthys baileyi. Next base: position 179,830 of record JAHHUM010002996.1, on the reverse strand, counting down.
ACTGTCCTCCACATATTTCCTGTCAGACTCAAGTCGGGACTCTGACTGGGGCACTTCAAAATGTTAAAATTACTTTCATTCAGAAGCATTTTGATGAATTTAAAAGATCAAGTCAAGACTACAATAATCGAGCACTGCAACATAGACCACAGACAAAGCCAACTTGAGATCCATTTGGATCAATACATATCTTCTGTACATGAATAGCATGTTCTCTTGTCTTTACCATTTTGAAGGATGTCTGAGGGCTTTGTGTCAAGCCATATGTATACCCCATGGAAGTCTAATTAAAACTAACTAATTTAAAAATCCTAAACACTGTGATCAACTTAAGTGAAGTAAAATGTAAAAATGCTTTGGTTACAGTAATAGTCAGTGGTGTTGACATTTGTCTTAAACAGGAGTGCCAAATAAAATACAAATATTTTACTGTTTTATATCAACAGTTTTCTTAAGCTTGGAAGGAAATATGTGCCACTAGATCTATCTATCTGATCTATCTTTAAGCCTTTAGCCTAACCCTCATGATGAAGAGTGCTATGTGAATATTTTAACGTATTAATGTAATCTTTGTAAGTGCAGTCAGATCACATCTAACCTGTGGTCCTGGTTTCCCACGGAGACCCGGTAAACCTGGAGCTCCTTGGATACCCTAACCAGGGCAAACAATACATGTTAAATCTGAGACAAACACTTAAACAGCATCCAAAAAACAGAACAAAACTATTGATTTCTTTTAAAGGAAACAGACATAAGACAGGCATGATTTTGCTCCCTACTCTTCATCTCTTGAGGCTACTTTGCTCTCTGTTAGACTGGATTCTACTTATGCACAGAGAGACAAATGTGAAAGACTGACATAAGAATTTCCATAAGGTGGACAGCAGACATCTGGCTAAGTCATTTTGTGGGGGCAGCAGTGCAACAAAGGTTGTGTAACAAGGGATATGCATGATTGGAGGCGGTGTGCACCGAAGGGGCTAATGAGGTTCAGTCGGGGGGTGGGCTGGGGCTGTGCGAGGACAATGTGAGTACCGTAAATTCCGGACTACAGAGAGCACTGAATTAAAAGCCGCATGCTCCAATTTTAGAAAGAAAACCAATTTTGTTATTGTACAAGCCGCACAGGATTTTAAGCCGCGGGTGTCCCACTTTGTAATATGAGATATTTACACAGAAAGATATTACACGTGAGGATTTTTTACTTTTAATTTAATCTGTATGGTAATATAAACAATGCATATTGCAAATGCTTTTTTTTTTCGAACAGTGCCTGTAACACGGCTACCTTTAAATATACGTACGTTATCAGTAACACACAAATTACATTGCTTATGCTTTTTTACTGAACAGTGCACGAACAACACTCCAATATCTCCTAACTGATTTACACTGCAGCCTACCAGGTCAAAAGTCATTGATCGCCTTCTTCATCTTCTTCCTGCGCACTAAAACCATCAAAGTCCTGTTCTTCAGTGTCAGAATTAAACAGCGTCAGGATCTCGTCACTCACTTCAGCCTCTTCGTTGATGCTCTCACTTGAGCGCACCCGGTCCCCTTAATCACGCAGCAGTCCAGCCGTCGAAACCCGTTGGTGATTTTCCATGTTGATGAGGGTGAATATAAATGTCTGATTTACCACACCGGTAATTGAATTGTTAAAATGCTCTTGATTTATCGCACAAGTTCATTGGACCTCTTTGAACTACTCATCAATTTGATTGGTCCACTGTTACCAGGCAAAATGTTTTTGGCGGCATGAAAAAAAACACACATTGGCCGCACCGTTGGGCCGCAGTGTTCAGAGTGTGTGAGAAAAGTAGCGGCTTATAGTCCGAAATTTACGGTGTATATATTCCATTATTAAATGTACAACAGAAGTCACCTACCTTATCTCCTTTGTACCCAATCTCCCCCTGCTCCCCAGGAATCCCAATGTCTCCCTGATACATAAAGAAGGATGCAAATGCATGGAGGATGATGGATGCGGTTTGGGCAAAAAGAGACAAAAACAGAGGAAAAAACATTAGGGGGGACTGTAACACTCTCAATCAATCACACTTGACTTTTTATCGACACACAAAACATATTAGTGCGCTATAAATTGCAACTGCCAATGCATAATGAATGTAGTTCAGTGGATTAGCCAAGGTTTTGATGTGGTGTCCTTCTGTCTTCTAAATGGCACTGAAAGGAGTGGCTCCATCCCCCCTGCGCCATGGGTTTTAGAGAGTGAGTAAGGTTCCAATAAACTGAAAGTTGCTAAGATTTGCTCATTTTAACTCTACTCTGAATATAGACAGCCACAATGATATGTTTCTATTGCTGGTGGAAGACGCATTTTCTAAACTGTTTCTTTGGCTTTTGTGCTCTTTGTGCTAGTATGACTTTTTACTAAAAGAATTAAAATGCAAGAAATCCTCCTTGAACCTCATCATGTTAATGATTCTGCAAACACTGCTATTTAAATTTAATTAAACTCAATTCAATATTTGTCAAATTATAACAAATGTCATCTCAAGGAACGTTACAATTCATATTCAGTCATAAACAATGGATATAAAAAGTGAACACAACCCTGTCGAAATACCATATTTATGATGTAAAGATATTAGAGCAGGACAAATCTTTTCATAACTTTAATATCTCTAATGTGACACATATCCTGTTTTATTCAACTGAAAAACAAACAAGTCTGTAGTTGGAGAAAACATGAAACAACTGTTCTCCGTAACTGTTACAAAGAAATGAGAGAGCATGGTCAGGGAGGCTGCCAAGAGGCCCACAGTAACACTAAAAAAGCTGCAGGGATTTCTGGTTAGTACTGGGTGTGTTCTTTATGTGACAACAATCTACTGAATTCTACATTTGTCTGGACTAAAGAGCAGGATTGAAGAACAGAAGCCTTTTTTTTTTGAAAGAAAACAAGTTGTTCTGGCTGTAGGGTCCCAAAACGTTGTGTGAAAATGGGCTGAAGCCAAACTGTATCGTTTTGCCACAACTCCAAAAGGACTGTTTGGGCCAAAAACAGCTCTGAGCATCGACAAAGAAATACCATCCACACTGTGAGACATGGTGCTGGTAGCATCATGCTCTGGGATTCTGTTTCTTCAGATGGAACTAGACTTCAAGGTGGACCCAATCATGAACAGTTCTAAATACCGGTTAGTTTGACCCTAAACCTTCAGGTGCCTACTACAAGGCTAAAGATGATGAGATATTTTTAGCATCACTGTGAGTCCAAGAATTCATCCAAATCAACAAAATAATGGCTTTGTCTGAAGAAAAATCAAGTTTACAGCTAAATAGCCAGATACCTGAACTAAATTTGACAGTAAAATCTGTGACGTCACCTGAAGACGACTATGGACAAGAGATGTCCTCATAGTCTGACAGATTTGGAGAACCTTTGCAAAACAGATTAGGCAAATATTGCCAAGTGAAGATATGGTATGCTGATAGACCTCTACCAAAGAATGAATTCCTTAACTGAATCAAAAAGTGCTTCAAAGTATTAGTTTAAGGATTTACACTCTTATGCAATCAGGCTGCTGAAGCCTTTAAATTTTTCATGTTTTTCCCTCAAACAGATTGGTTTGTTTTCGGTTGAGTTGAACAGCATAAATGTCACATTATATGTGGAGAAAATCTTTCAATAATTTATCAGGGTCTTTTATTTTTATGTCACAATAATGAGACATTTTAACACAATACTGCATGGTTTTATTTGTCGTTAATGTCGTACTACTGTTGACATCTTTTGAAACTCAATCTTTTAAAAAGAACTGTCAAGGTTTTAAGAAATAAAGCTCAGCAGAACCAATGGTGATTCAATAGTTTTAACACAAAATAAAATTAATTATCTTTAATTAGCTTTTTTTTCTTTTACTTTTTCAAACCATAGCTTGTTTATGTGCACATAATAGGAACAGTTTCTAATTCTGTTTCCAAATGTTTTCAAAATACGTAATATTTTAAATACTGGTACTATAAGTGGTTAATCACATTCAGAAAGGTGGATAAGATGAGATTTCTCACAAAAGCAGGTCGGAGAGGCTGTTATTTAAGAAAACCTGTTAAGAATTTTGTTCTAACAATGTTTAAAATCTGAAATCCCAATGAAATCGTGCTCGATATCTAAAGGCTGAAAGAAATACATATGCATACAAAGAGTACATAATCATCACATGCTGCATAAAACACAGGCCAATAACAGGAATATTCAGATCACCTTATCACCTTTCAGTCCTGGTTCTCCAGGATTTCCAGGTACCCCCTGGAGAAAAGAGCAACATGCAGGTTAGAGTTACAACCTACAGTTTGCTCACTAGATGACAGACCATGGGTGGGCAGTCCGGGTCCTGGAGGCCTACAAGGTTCAGAGGTTTCCGTGCTTCCCAACACACCTGAATCACATGGATTGATCATTAGCGTACTCCTGCAGCATTGGTGCCTGGCTGAGGAGGTAAGTCAGCTATTTTATACAGGTGTGTTGGAGCAGTGACACATCTGAGACATGCATGAAGCCTCCCCTTGAGGACCAGGAATGACCACCCCTGCAACAGACTGATGGCCATGTGAAAACTATATATTGTGATTAGTATTAACCTTCCTTGTGTTTTAGAACATATCTAAGGCTACCATTAACACGCAATGCAAGAATAGACTTTCCACCAATGTGTTTGAGAGATTACCTTGAGTCCAGCGGGTCCAGGAGGGCCCATTTCTCCCACAGGTCCCATGTCACCCTAAAGCCAGGAAAAAGTGGGAAATAGACACCAGCCGTTTAGTGATAACACATGCATAAAGTGCAGATAAACCCAAACAGTCTTATACAATGTGAACACCATCTAATTCTGTTGAATAACTCAAAGAATAAATTCATTGGTTCCAGATCATCTATACACATATCATGCTGCAGAGAAGCAGCATCATAAAATGTGAACACACACAAGCCAAGATTTTGATTCATCTCAAGCTTGAAATAAAGAGAGGTTTTGGCTCAGTGTGCCTCTTGAGTAGGGTTGTATCTCCATATGTGACACAGTAGATTATTTAAGAATATGGCTCAAAAAAGGCCCTTAAAACAAATCAGATCCTTTGGCATTGAAACCTTAGATGAAGAAAAGCTCCTTCCTGGATATTTGGGAACATCAAATGCAGAGGAATGATGTTATTAAGCAGTGCTTTCTTCATATTTTGTCACAAGACAACTGTAACTTCAATGTGTTTCATTATTTCACAGATTTTAAATTGTAGACCAACTCAAAGTAATGCATAATTGTGATGTGGAAGGAAAAGGACACATGGTTGAAAAGTGTGGTATGCATTTGTTATCAGCCTGCCTGGGTTTATACTTTGCAGAAGTATTAACTCAGGCCAGTTAGAGCTGCAAGTCTTTTAGAGTATATCTCTACCAGCTTTGCACATCTAGAAACTAAGGTTTTGCTACAGTGTTTCTACAGATTCTCAATTCAATTTATTTCTGACTTTGACTGGGCCATTCTAAATTAACATTCTTTGATTTAAACCCTTAAATTGTAGTCTGGCTATATGTTTAGTGTTGTTCTGTTATAAGGTGAAGCTCTACCCTAGTCTCAAGTCTTTTGTTCTAACTGAGCTGTGGATATATGCAGTTCCTCCAGAGTTACTATGGGTCTCTTGGCTGTTTCTCTGATTAAAGCTCTACTTGCCCAGTCTGTCAAATTGGGTGGACAGCCTTGTCTCGATAGGTGTTGATTTATGCCATACTCTTTTCATTATTTGATGAGTAAAATGTGTTCCATCTTTACCTGGTTTAGTTTTTGTTCTTCAAGATGCTATTGGTTTACTGATGTTCTCTATCAAACCCCTGAGGTCTTCACAACAAAGCTATATTTTTACTTAAATTAAATTTCACCAAACTGAACTCTATTTACTAATTAGCTGACCTTTGAAGGCAATTTGCTATAAAGAATTTTATCTAGAGGTATTGACTGAATACAAATGGATGGCACTTTTTTCATATTTTCATTTGTAAAAATGCTTGGAAACCATGCATCACATGCTTCCATTTAGCACTACATTTATTGGTCTACCAATGAAATTCCAAATATGATTCCACTGAAGTTTTTGGCTTTGAAGTAAAAAAAGTGGAAAAGACTCAGAGGTATAAAAACCTTTGCAAGGCGCTACAAGTTTGTAAATCATCAGCTACAACAAGAAGCTCCTAGGTTTAATTTCAGGCCAGTGCAGCCTGTCCAGCCAAGTTTCGATCAAAGTTACTTTGAGGACACGGCACAGAAATTACATTTCTGATACTTCTAATGAGAGACAAGGATAGAAAACTTCTCTGTCTTTTTTGTTTGGAGTTGCGTAAACAAAAACAGCTGTCTAGACATTTTCTGCTCTCCTTTTTTCTACAGTGGCCAGGCATCATTTAAAGCTTTCAGCAATGACTCCCCAGAGCAGGGTGTTGGTATACTTAAATCATTTAAGTGTGGCTCATTGCTGCTGTAGAGGACATGAAGCTGGGGTTGGAGCTATAATCAACCATTTCCCCGATTACAGGCCTACTACAACCGCTAGTGGCCTAGAATAGACCAGGAGGAGCGGCAGTGACAGCTGAGGATGGGACACAACAAGAGAAACCAGTGAGACATTATAATCAGGTGCAATTATGTGGTTCTCAGGCCGGGGAGGCATGCAGGACAAGGTGATGGGTGGGCAGCGGGAAGCTACTGTCCAGAAATAGTCAATGGGAGGAAGAATCCTAAAGAGAAGAGGATGCGCTGCTTTGATTCAACAAACTGTGGAGAACTGTCAATCATGTCTTCCACATTTACAATCTAGTATTGTTCTTCATTTCAAATATGTTCACAGCGATCAATAACCTTCAGAATGTGAGCAGTTTACCACAAAAGTATCGGGCAGTGTAAAATAACAATGGGATGAAATTGGGGGTGTATATTTCCAATTAAGCAGACAGATTAGGTTTCATTAAAACCTTCTCCTACACATTTGGGAACTTATCAGAATTGTCAGTCAGTCATTTTCTACCGCTTATTCCATAGTGGGTCGCAGGGGAGCTGGTGCCTATCTCCAGCAGTCTACGGGCGAGAGGCAGGGTACACCCTCGACAGGTCGCCAGTCCATCACAGGGCAACACACAAACAACCATGCACACACTCATTCATACACCTAAGGGCAATTTAGAGAGACCAATTAACCTAACAGGCATGTCTTTGGACTGTGAGAGGAAGCCGGAGTACCCGCGTGAGAACCCACGCATGCACGGGGAGAACATGCAAACTCCATGCAGAAAGACCCCCGGCCGGGAATTGAACCCAGGACCTTCTTGCTGCAAGGCAACAGTGCTACCAACTGCGCCACCATGCAGCCCCTTATCAGAACTGTTTCTGGGAAAATAGCATCGATAACCCAAACAGAAAACAAAGATCCCGCACAGAAGGTCAATGAGGAGTACTCACAATTAGTCCGGGGACTCCGTTTGGACCTGGGGCTCCCATGTCACCCTAGTCAGAGAGGAGGGAAAAGATGAAGGGAGCAGGAGAAGCAGAAAGGTTTGTGGGTTATTGGCTCTTTAAAAAAAAAAAAAAACATGCCCAGAAGAGTGGCTTAGTATTCACTGAAGCTTCTGAGAGGGGGTTGTGTGCATGTATGGGTGTATGTGTGTGTGTGTGTGTGTGTGTGTGTGTGTGTTTGAGGTAAAGGTGATGGGGTTTGTGAGCCCCATCACCTCATTCTGGCTTTTCCAAATATGCAGGTTAGTTTTACCTCAAAAGGGAAGAAGGAAACTATAATGGACCACAAAATAGGGATCCTAATGATTGTGGTAACTTAATTTCTTCTTTAAAGCTTCAAATAAGAAAAAATGTTGTTTTCTTTTATTCAGAATAAGTCAACATCTACCACATAAACTCTCCAAACATTAGCTGCCGGTTCAGTACTCAGTCCTATTAACTACAAACTCTTCCTTCACATTTGCACATAAATATTTGACGATGCTTTCACCTCTTACTGGTTAACGGATTACCACCATTTTTGTAGTTTTATTAGATGCTAAGCAAAGAAAATAAATATGTTAACAGGCCTGAGTCATTAGGGTGTATTCAGTTTTGCTAGTTGCTAAAGAAATTTCTATTTTTTTGTCAAATTAATCAGCAATACAGTATCTTACCTTATCCAATTATTCTAACTGTAGCTTAAATAATATAAATGATTGATTATTACAATTATAACAGCACTAGAGTTAGCTTTCTAAAATATATTTTTATTGATATTTGATTTATATGTATATAACCTATTAGTAGCTTCCAAGTTCCTATGTTGCATAATATTATACCTGTTTGTTGTTCAGTCTTTTGAATAAAAAAAAAACAAGCTACAACTTCACCAGAATTGTTTTCAAATATTTGAATTTGTCATTCTTGTAAGCAAGGGAAAAGTGTAGGAGCCTTCCTCCAGCTGGGTGTCTCTGGCAGTGGGCAGCAATAGATGGGGGAGGGGCAGCCCTGTCTTTCTCTAAGCTCCATTCATGCCCAATCCTCTAAGCTCTTCGTATAAAAAGACCATTACAGTGTAGAAATGGAACGACAGAAAGGGTTTAAAAGCGTAAATTTCTATAAAATCTAAGTTTAACTTGAAAATAGTAACTATGCCCTTCCTAGTTAAAAGATAAAATTTACTTTCAGGAAAAATAAATGCTACAAATCTAATAAGTGGATGAAGTATAAGGTTAGTTGCCTGATCTACAAGGCTTAACCCTTAGGCGAGTGGGGCTGATGTTTTTTCCTAAACATGAATGCACCTTATGTTCATTATGTAATTACATGTGGGTCAAACTGCAGCTTGCTGTCTGGTTTGTATTTTTCCACTCAGGCAGGAGAAGTGACACATATGTAAAAATGACAGTGAACATACCAAAAAATAAATAAATACAGTTAAATTATTTGATGTCTTCCATATGAGCAGAGCCATTTTACATGCTGTGTGTTCTGACAATGCTGAATTTCTGAATTAAGTGCTATTACTCATACTGACATTTTATTACGTCATTTAGTGTTCCTGGATATCAGGTTATAAAAGGACTACATGTGTGGTGGTGGACAGCTTACAAGTAGCGGATGGAAAAGTCTTCTCTGTAAAACTGCTCACCACTTAGCAGTGTGGGTTTTTTTTGTAAATGAGGGCCAACTTTGATTATTTACAAATGACCAAAGGCATGGGATGAAGCTGAATACATTAGTAAAACTTGTCCAGAATAACTTCAAACAAAACAGAGAAGACAAATGGGTAGAAAGCCACATAATTTAACCAGCAGCAAAGGCACCAAAGGACTGTGTGTTTGTGTAAAACTCTGGACTGGTAAGGATTTTACATGTGGGGTAGGTGAACGTGGAACGTACTGGCTCTCCATCTGGTCCGGGTGGCCCTCTCTCCCCAAAGTCTCCCGGAAACCCCTGAGAACAAAGAGAAAAGCTTTAATTCGATGAAACTATTGAAAATGGAAGAATTGATTTTGTTACCACCTGGGGGTGACAAAAACACGTGTTTGGTTTATTTAGATTGATAGCATTACCCTTTTTTTTAGAGGTCGGAGGCTAATTATTCATCCAGCATTTACAAATTGTGATCAGTTTTAACAATAGTGCTTGTGGACACATCAATATAAGCTTAGGTTTTGTCTTCGGTCAATATTTGGACCTCAATATCGAGCAGTTAAGGGCCTTGTTTACTGCAAAATATCTTAGCTAAATTCAAAGACATGGACAAACATTTTTGCACCCCTGGTAAAGATGTGTAAAAAAAATTGCAGTAGCATAATCTTAATTTGAAAAAAAAGAGAAAAATCCAATTGGTACATTCATTTTGTGAAGAAAAAAATAATAGGTTTTCCTGTAATCTTTGGTGGTAAAATTAGTAATGTCCTTGCCAATCTCCTAAGAATAAGAATTACTGATGCATTTATTTTATTTAAACCTTACATTTTTAAGTTGATTAGAGTTTTTACGAATTTTTTGATTAATTTAATTTCAAGGACTATATGAAACACGACACAGAAGCCCATTTCTTATAAGCCTGGATGAGGATCCATATTTATCTTGCTACTGCTCACAGTCAGCTGGATGGTATAGGAGGGGGAAAAATCTACAAAACTCATTGTTAGAGAACTGCAGCTAAGAGTCTCCATAAAAACCATTAGACGCTATCTATATGCAGACTGATTGTTTGGAAGGCATGTGAGAAATTTGCCTTTTTTCTGTCCTACCATCACAAATGTAAACGTGTGTAGTTTACTAAATGCAAATGTGACTTTAACTGGAACTGCATGCTTTGGCCAGAAGAGTCTGATTAGGCTTTTTGGCAACAAACCATCCAAGTGGGTTTGGCAAGAAACAATATTCCTGCCCACTATGATGCTGTGGGTCCGGTACTCTTTAAAGACCTTGGGAACCTTGTTGGAGGTCATTTTAATGAAAACTCTGTCCACCTCTGACACAAAACTAGAAATAAGTAATCATTGGATTTTTCAGCAGTATACTAATCCAAAAAATATGGTCAAATCAACACAGAAATTGTCCACCAGACGTGAAGTAGACTTTATTCAATGCCAACATGTGTAGCATGCTTAAATAAATGTACCCATATTATAGGTTGCATTTTCAGCTTGAGATTATGCTACTGTAATTGAAGAGTATTATATTTAAGGCTTTTCATTCATGCTTATCAGGAAATTCGAGCAAATTTAACAGGGTAATTTTGTGTTTAACAGTTAATGTACAGTCATTTTTAGCTTCTTCTCTTCTAACATTTACTCAACTACTGTAGCTGCACAGCAATTATAGAAATGTTACAAGGTCAAATGCAATATTAAGTACAAAGTTATTCAAGAGCATTCTTAAATTGAGAACATTATGGTCCTATTAAAAGCATTAAATCTTTTAACTGTAGGGTGTGGGTCACTTGCTGTTGGTAACTTTTAAACTGTAGAAAGAGAGAAAGTGAGCAAAGCAATTATTTTGTTCATTTAGCAGTAAATGGGAGGCTAATCTAAGCTTTACAAAGCATTGGAGCTCCAGCAGAGAGGAACCACATCTGCAGAAAGCCCTACCGCCAAGAGCTTTAAAACTGAGACCATTCAGAAACACTCATAATGACTACTTTCCGCTACTCTGGCCTCGAAGCATTGTTTTAACATGCTAATTACTGTGACCTCCAGATAATGTTAGTTATTTCTGTCAGAGTAGAGATCTTGCAGATAAACTGCATGTATACTTTATTTTAATCAGTGAGTCATCTAAGAAAGACAATCTGCTGACTAAATGTAGCGCTTTGTGTTTGACTTTTCTGTTCTGAGCTAAAACAAGTCAGGCAGATTTTTTGTTATTTGATTTATAAAGAAATAAAAAAACAAATCCCTCTCTTCTAGAACCACCAAAGAAAAACAAAAACAGGGTCAATCTTTGAGGTACTGAAGAGGAAGCGCACGTGTCAAGCATGTAAAAAGTTATTTGATGCAGCCATAAAAACTGGGGAAAGAAGGCTCTTTCACTTTGGCAAAAAAAAGCTTTTGCCAAGTGGTTAAAAATAATTAAAGAGGAATTATCCACAGCTTAAAGGGAGACTTCAGCATTTTACAAGTGAAGTTCTGTAAAACGTTCAACAGTTAATATCTTATCTGCAGTAGATCAGTCTCCTAGAATCTTTATTTAGTTTGAATCTAGAGTTATTAATTAAAGTTAATGGCTAGTCCAAGAGGGGCCAAGGCTAAAGTTAACTTCTATTGTCAATTTCTAAACCTATTTCATAAAACCTTTAAACCCCAATCTCCATCTGATGGTTATTTACAGAGAGGTTGATTATTATCTACACAGGAAATTCCTGTTGTGATATTTAATCTATAGATTTTATGATTCATGAATAATGTATTTGTAATTTTGCACTTCATGTATTTACAATATAAACGCTCTATGTGCTGTTTGGCATGTTTTTTAAATGTTTTCTTAATCTTTTTAAGTTTATTTTAATTGGTTCTAATGTTTTTGTAGCTGCCTCTGAGACAGCAGATTGAAATTAGCTTAAAAAAACCTGGTGTGTACCCAAAAGTTAAGGAAGATAAATAAAACAGCGTTCACATTAACTGCTGTAATAGTTTTACTTTTTACATTTTTTTACATGATTTTTTTGTTTTACTCAGTAAAATCTTTGGCAGCGCCCCTCCTACCTCCATTTACCATGTAAATAATCACTGGCTTCTGTAAATAACCACAGAACATAAACATGATAATAGTTTGAAGTTCATAGGGTTCTGTTAAACCAGGATGATTTTTTAGGGATTAGAGTTATTTTAAGACAGCAGAAGTCCATTGTAGTCTTGGCTTTAGACTATTCATTAGCTGGCTTTACTTTAAAAATCCTGTAATAATTGCTTTAAGGAAATCTCTCCCTTCATGTGACATGAACAAAAACTTTCATTCAGTAATAACTTCAAACAGATTTAGGTTTGATGTGCAAAAAGAAAAATCTACCACTGATGGGTCTGACAACAGGGGAAAAGAGATGCCAAAAGACAAATAAAAGCAGGTATTATCTAAAAAGAAGCACCAAGTTGAAAAGAAGAACCCTGGAAAGTTTTTGATCTGTCTACTGTTTTAGATATCTATCTTGGTCTTTGGGAAATGTCAGAATGTGTGTCTGTGTGAGTGTGCTTCCTTGACAGAGAACAAGCACTGCGGTTCTCACTATTAAAATGTCTGGCTCTGGTCTGTGCTGTTCTCCTTTTTTTATCCTGGAAGATGAGAACGATCTCTTAAGGATCATCTTGTCAACCGTCCTCACGCTCTACTTTTTCTGCAGGAACAATTAGATGCAGATTCCAAAACCACTGAAATTACATAACTCCTCCTGACCCCTTATTCTCAACTCAACGGTAGACATAACAAAATCTGTCGGTATCATATCAAGCACATTATTGCCTTGAAATACAGAACTGCTGCTTTCATACATCATCTACAATGTGCTGCAGGCGGGGAGAAGAAAAATGTGACGACAACTGGTCTATGTGAATACTTTTAACTTTATACGATCTGTGAAACAACCAGAAAGAATGTTTTATGGTAGAAACGTGTCAGCTCGCAAGGCTTATAGAAAACATGCCTGCAGAGAATGCATACACAAACTCAAATAAAATGCAAACAAAGCCACAAAAATGTGATAATGCATCTATACCATATAATTGTCACTTATAAAAGTGACAGTTATACCCCGCCCCCCTTATTAGTGTTTTCAAAAGTTTTGGCACCACAAATGTCATGTTTACTGAAAAGTCAATAAGCAACAGCTGCAAAATGACCTTAGAAGTGTGTTTTGGGGTTACACAGTTCAATGCATTATTCTAAACTGACTTTAAACACTATTTAACACAAAAAAAACAGAACCAGTAAATTAATTTATTCCAATTAAACCTTGTCTGAGCATAAGCAGTAAAGTGCAAAAATACTAACTGTAAAAATAGTCCCTAAATCTGAAAGTTTGATTTTGAGTTGGCTTAGATGGTGGAAATTTGCTCTTGAATGGTTCCTTCGGGTTCCAGTTGCAGCGCCCAGTATTGGTACCCCTGGTAAAGATGTATACAAAATCCATAAGGACAAGTAGTTCTTAAGGAGACTTTGCTGCTCAAAGAGTGGGCATCGGGCCTTTCTTTTCCTCCTTTAAAATCCTCCTCATTGTGTAGGGTGGCAAGATAAACATGCTCCTATACCAGAATTGCTTTCCACAGTTTGAGTTGTTTCAAACTTTTGAAATGTAGCCCACAGTGTAGATGTGCTACTGCAATAAAGGATGAATTTATTTCAAGGATTATTATACATCTTTTTCAGGGGTGTCAGCAACTGTGGAAGGTGTTCGTATAGAGCAAGTATTGTGATTTATTCTCACTTTAATCAAGGCTCCTTATCTCAAGAGGGAGGAGTAGATATCTTGTCATGACACTTTGGAGCAAAATGAATTTTCGTCATACAAGAAAAGAAAAAAGCAAGGTTCATTCATGAAAATCAACAATATTTTTGTACAGAAAATATGCTTAATCAACATGGTTCAAACCCATGCAGATAGAGCATCTTAATGAGCTTGCTCCGGGCAAAGTGGCATTTTTGTTTCAACATTAGATTGATGGAGGTATGTATTTATACTAGTGTGAAGGTTCTCAAATGGTGGTACTATTATTTGTGCTTACACGTAAGTGGTATTGAGAGTAAATTTCGGTTTAACATTTTAAAAGGTAAATACAAAGCTAAATATCTAATAGAGATTAGTTGCTTTAACCACACTGATGTTTGCATCACTTCCTGACTGACAGGGGATTAGTCAATGGCAGCTTTATGCAAGCACGTTTCATGAGCAATCTGGACACAGAGGGAATAGCTCTGACTGCAGCTTGGAGGGACTGCTGTATGAGGACCTGGCAGCCCGTGAGTACTTTGGACAGGGAAAGGGCCTATGCCAGCACCTGCAGCCCAAAGCTGTCCACAGAAACCAAGACAGAGGAAAAGCATCTCAGGATCTCCAGCTCGTGATAAAATATTTGACAAATAAAGACATATTGTGAACTAGACACACAAGCTGTGAATTAAAAGGACATAGCAACTTGAGTATAAAAGGTGAGTTCAAAAAAACTGTTAGCCAATACAATCATCTTTCCTCAGGATTAATTTAATTATTAATTAATTAAATAAATTAAATTTATTTAATTTCCCTTAGGAATTAATGAAGTATTTTTGAATATGAATTGAATTTACCCTGGTATTAGTGAGTATCAAGTAACAGTGAATGACACTTCTTTTTTGAACAACAGCTAACCTCATTAACATATTTGCACCCTTTTTGCTCCCTGTTCAGCCTTCTTCCCCTAAACATCCGGCACGAGCCCCAGGTCGAGTGCAGCCTGAAGTCTAAGCAGCTTCAGAATGATATGTGCTATCATAAGTCTCCAAAGAACAAAAAACACCAGAAAAAGTTGTTTCAAAAGTCTTGTGTTACCGTTAACATGTCCTTCAGTATGGTGGTACTTAGACAACTTAGTATTTACTAAAATAGTAACCGGCTATATTGTGGTGGACCTCTGTGCATTAGTCTAACTTGTCAGTTTGTTTCCCAAAGGAGAGCATTATGTGGGTTCTGCATTAGTGTCATCCTGAATAATAAATTCAACTTTAGTGTATTTACTCAAACTGGTTTTAAAATACACATGCAGTAAAAAGAAAATATACAAATATATATTTACAATGGCACACATGATCACATTCAAAATTATCTGTAAAGTATGTTGAGACAAAACTTTACCGGCCTACCCATCTTGCCCCTCTTCCCTGGTTCACCCGGAATTCCCTGAAAATACAAATGGGGAGGGCAGAAAGGGAATAGACGGAGTTCAAGAAGGACAGAAAAGAATGAGGAAGTTAGTAAAGAAATATGTAAAAGCCATATCACAACCCAAACACTCATGGACAGCACTGATTTAAGCTCAAAACACACCATTGAAAAGCTTTGGCAGTAAGTGCCTCTTATTTTATCTGTTGCCAGATGTGAGAAGCAGCTGACTGCAGCCCATTAAACTTTTTTCCAAACCGTCATGTAGGACTTTCTACACTTATGCTGAGAATAAACACAAGTATCTCTGGGGTAGAGAGACAGACACTGTACGGTTTATGAGCCATTTTGTTGTCTAGTGATGGAGGGGTCCTGATTACAGCCTCCCCTGTTGTGACACAACCCCCACCCCCCAGAGCATGTTATACATAGGCTAATCGTTTTGGGTTTTAGAGGCTGTAGAAGGAGTAGGCGAGGAGTTCAGGCAGTTCAAAGGTTCCAAGATGGGGGTTTTATCATATGAGTCATCAACACTCCCACACAGCAACATCCTAGACAGCTGGAGATTATTTCTTGCGTTATGACAGCTTCAATACAGCTGAACAAAATCGGCAAGAGGGCCATCATTTCCATCTTACTGGGATATTGCAGTGCCTTGCAAAAGTATTCAGAAGCCTTAAACATTTTCACCTTTTGTCACGTTACAACCACAACCTTCAATGTCTTTTATTTGTATGTAAAACATCAACACAAATTAGAAAATGACTGTGAAGTGGAAGGAAAATTACGCATGTTTAAAAACTTTTTACATTTGTATTCAGCTTCCTTCCCTCTGATACCCGAACATAAAATTCTTTGTGAGCAACTGCACTCAGAAGACACAGAAGTAGTAAATAAAGACCACCTGTTTGTAGCCTAATCTCAGTATGTATATATATACAGAGGACTGTTATGGAACATTAATGAACAAACAGTATCATAAAGACCAGGGAATACACCAGAAAGGTCAAAGATGAAGATCATATGGAGAAGTTGAGAGGAACAAATATCTTAAGCTTTGAACATCTCATAGAGTAGTTTTCAATCTGTCATCTGAAGATGGAAAGAGCGTGGCACAACTGTAAAAATACCAAGACATGGCTGTCCACATAACCTGATAAGCCAGGAAAGGAGAGCATTATTCAGAGAAGCAGTCAATAGGTAACTGGAGGAGCTGCAGAGATCCACAGCTCAAGTGGGAGATTCGGCTTCTGGTACAGCTATTAGTCATTCGCACGCAATAAATCTGGCTTTTATGGAAGAATGAAAAGACAGGAAGACATTGTTGAAAGAAAAACTAAAAACCAAAAAATCAATTTTAAAGTTTGCCTCAAGCCAGGTGGGGACACAGCAAACATGTTAAAAGGGGTGCTCTTGTCATATGAGACTGAAATTAAACATTTTGGCATACATGCAAAATGTTTGGGTCCATTTAAGACTGAA
This sequence comes from Crenichthys baileyi, assembly GCA_036173005.1. Taxonomy (NCBI): domain Eukaryota; kingdom Metazoa; phylum Chordata; class Actinopteri; order Cyprinodontiformes; family Goodeidae; genus Crenichthys; species Crenichthys baileyi. The sequence continues at coordinate 162,979 of JAHHUM010002996.1, read as the reverse complement.
AACTATCACTGTACTAACTCCGCACCTTCACACTAACATGGTGGCGGCAGGTACTTTACTTCTGCATTGACTGGGAAGTTGAACAGGGTTGATGGCAATCTGGACAGAGCTCAAAACCGGAATATTCTGGAAAAAAAACTGTTAGAGGCTCAAAACACTTGAGACTAGGGCAGAGGTTCAGCTTCCAGTTGGATAAACTCAAAGATACAGTCCGAGCTACAATGGACATGTTTTGATCAAAGCATGTTCCTGTGGTAGAATGTCCCGGGTCAAACTCCAGAACTAATTAATAATAATTAATGTTGAGATTTGAGCTGAGAATAATGGCATAATTTAAGGCTTGCATCTGTAATAGCAGCAATTGCCTATTTTACACAATATTAAAAAAGCATCTATTACAAAAAATCCCTATAAAATACCTTGAAGTTTGCGGTTGTAACAATAGAAAATGTGAAAAAGTTAAAGAGGCATGAATACAGTTCAAAGTTTGGGCAGATTTAACAGTACTTGAGAGAGTATACATTTGAGAAGAACTCACTCTTTCGCCATCAGGACCAGGAAGGCCAAAAAGGCCTGGGATTCCAATGAAACCCTGCAAGAGAAAAGAGAAGAAAGCAGGGGCACAGTTGTGAGTACTTAGACCCAGTACAAGCAGCAAGGAGAACAGCAGCTCCCTTCAGCTTTGAGGCTGGGTTTCAGGGCCCGACAGTCCAGCATGGGGTGGGCTTCCATGAAGAACCAAGCCATGAGGCAAGTGTATATGCCCATGGACTGCATGGTGCTGGCTTCCACGATGTAGTCCAAGGGCACATACCCTCACGCCAGGGATCTCTGAAGATAACCAGGACGACACAATGGGCTGTCAGTACAGTGGAGACACACACAGAGGAAAACAAGCACAAACATTACAGTTGAATTATAGGGGAACAGTTGAGATGCGTGTTATTGGCGCAGGTTTACACTTGCACAATACTGAATATGCACTAAATGCAAGGCGAAATGTGAAAAGGTGGCTCGGTGAGAGGGGGGAGAAGGGGCTAGAAGGCCTCCTTAAGACAGCAGGGCCTCATACGGAGCTTAAACAGGAAATTCCAGCCTTCGGGGGCAGGGGAGACTTTGGACAAGCCATGGAGAGCTGATAAAGGACCTTTATGGGAACACAACATAAAAATCAGTTTGTGTCCCTGACTGTGTTTCTTTCTGAAGGGTGCATGTTTTTTATGCTGAAGGTTATCAACGAAAAGACTTTCAAAAAGCGCCTGTATGAAATACCACAGTGTTTACACCACATGTGAGGGCGGTACAATTGCAGCCTACTATTAATAGTAGCGTATACTGAATGGGTGAGTGGAGAATATGTTTATGTGTGCAGAGGTGGATGCTGGAACACCAAGTACACGCGTTCTTTTCATGCATGCATGCATGTGGATGTTGTTTTGCTGAGCTACTTGAGCATGCCTTCATGCATCACAACATTTACAACATAAAAGACTAGTAGTGTGAGGCCCTAAATCAAAAAACTTTCCGTGTGCTTAAACAAAGATTTACTGCCCTCTTCTACAAATACTGTGGAGAGAGAAGTGTCGGTGAGCTAACAGGGTGACAATCTTGTCACATTTACTAAATATGTGAAAGCAACGTATTTATTAATTTTATCAGATAAAATCTAACTTTAATAGCACATCCCCTTACCCGAATGCCTTTTAGCCCTTTTGGTCCAATAGGTCCTGGTAAACCCTGAAAAGTAAAGGAAATGAATGAAATTTTAGCACCCTAATATTTTCTTATTCTATATGTAAACAGAACAAGCCTTATTCTATACTTTATTCTAAAGCAGAAGTACACAATAAGTATTTTCTAAAGCTTTTTATTCCAAGTCATTTGATTAGCATAATCTAATTCCACTTTGGCTCTCTGCCTTTCTAGGGCCCTGACCACAACTGTACCAGTCACAGCAGAGGATTTACTGCACCTGCCTGCCAGGATAACCTTTGGCACCTGGGCTTCCGACTGGACCCTGTTCTCCCTAATGGACAGAAAGAGAAAGTAGTGGCAGGGAATTAAAGAAATGTAGCATAGGTAAACAAAGTTACCACAAACACAGAGTTGGGCTTGGTTAATAAAACATTATCAAGCATTTTATTCATCAGAGCCAGTCCAAGGTATAAGTGAAGTAAGCAGATACTTCCTTGCAACTCCTGTTTACAAATATAAATTAATTGCGTGACTGATGGATCAGCGGTAATTGAGAAAAACAAAAATTTAAAATGTTATATGTAAATTTGTTTGGTGAGACTGTGAATTATTTTGTTAAAACGGGTCAACTAGCCAGACTGATTTTACTGGAGATGCAGCAATGACTCTGACACATTAGATGATATTACACTTGACTGACGCAAATCTGTGATCAACAGACTGGAAACTAAATATTCAGTCTTTTTCCAGTCAGAGATCACACTTTACGCAACCTAGTACTTACAAAGAATGTAGTGTGGAAGTTTTTACTTGGTGACAAACCTCAAAGTTACCTATTTTCAAAATGTATTTTCAGTCGTTCTGTTTAAAATCTATTCTGAGAGATATTTTAGACTTTTTCTGGAATAGGAGTGAAATCCTGTTTAACAGTGGCTGTTGTAAATTTCCAGCACAGCAGAGAAAAAAGTGCTTTGTATCTCTGATTTAGTTTCTTGTTTAATTTATTGTTTTGTTTCAATAAAGACATTTTTCAGGACAGTTAATTTTTTTATTTATCCAGAAAGGATAAAAAAGTATATATATATATATATTTAAAAATTCTTTTTAAATATATATTTCTAACAGAAATTGGAAATGGCTAAAACCGGCACCATTACATGACATTATTTCTGGTTGTAACCAATTAAACAGTTATATATGTTAGATTTACGTTAAAACCAGCTTAAAATTATACTAATGTCCATAAATCGATCAGCCTCATAATTTACTAAAATAACTCTGGAGAATAAATATTTTTCCTTTTCAGGGAAGTACGTGCTATAGGAAATCCAACTTGCATGGATAAAAGTTTGCTTTGACTAAATCTATGGTCCTACAAGGCCATTTGCTACAATGATATATATAGATTGTGTGAGTGATGGTAGTTTCAAGGGTCTCCAGATCAAATTCTTTAGGGCCCCATTCAGCCCTGGACCGGCTCTCTTATTCATGGTGGGTTGCAACTTAAAACAAAGTTTACAGAAATCAAATCCTGCTGTTCGTTTGGGCAAGAGGTTTAAGCATTATAAACCTTATTTCACCAATCAGAAAAATTTCTAAACTTTGCTATAAGTGATTGCATAAGTTAGGATTATAGATAATTAGTTTTGTAAAGCCTTATTAATGCATCATGATGACTTATGGAAGTGCTTAAAAACACATTAGAGATGTCTACACATGCAGACATCGACTTTGCTAAAAACTACACTTTTCTCCCAACTTTCCCCAATGTTTTCTGTGCAGTACCCATAGATGCTGATTAGGAGGTTGTGCATGTTTATGTAACTTCTGGAAAGCATAACAAACACACACACATAGCAGGTTGTGTCCGAATTTCACAGAGCACAAATATCCTTGTGTGACTTCCTTTGACACAGCCCATGCTTGCTACTTGCTATTCCCACTCCTGGATAAATATAGTGCATAATGCTGCTAGTTAGAAGGAGACAAGGCTTTGGCTAAGGTTGGGTTTAGATCCTTAACTGGCCAGCAGAGAGGGAGGGGGCTGTGCACACAGCCAGAGGTATATTACAGTAACAGCAGAACTGCATGAGCACCAGCTGGTCTGTGCACCACATAATGCCAAACACTTGTGCCTGTTAATCAGACACTGGTGCTATGGTGATTCAAACTGCAGATCAACACCGTTACCATCATCATCATAATCAGCAGGAGCAGATCTGTGGGAAACTGGAAGGCGTTTGAGGGTGTACGAATGCAGGAGATATTGTTAAGAGCAAAGAACTACTCATTCTTCATAAAGAGGAGAGTGGGAACTCCCTAAGATGATGATGTCATCCTGTACAGGCTTACTTAATCAAAAAAAGAGTTAGTCTACAAAAAAAAGAGGAAAAAAAGGGAATAAAACAGCAGATATGAACAAAAAAGCTAAGCAATAACAGGAATATTGCACTGCGAATTATCCAGAATTACAATTATGATTATTTGAAAGTTGGCAACAAAAGGAATACAGAAACAGACAATGGGGAAACTTTCTCCAAGGCTGCAGTGTAATAGACATGAATATGTCACTGCTGGCCTAGTTGGCTGGTTCCAGTTTCTTTTCACTCTATTTTCTTTCTCTCTCTCTCTCTCTCTCTCTGGCATCACTTTCCAATATCCTGATGAGCATCACTGCAGCACAGTGCTATGGCCAGATGTCAGTTCTCACCAGTGCCTTATAATATACTAATCTAATCTGACTTCCCTGCAGGCAAACTTAGGGTGAGTGCACAGATGCAGACTGAGAGGTCAAACAACCAAAAATGATGACTAAGGAGTAAGAAAATGGATGCAAGACAGGGAGATTAGATGTCAGTCAGATAGACATGATAAAAGCAAGACACTGATGAAAGCTGTTACATTCTGGACTGATCATTTAAATGAAAGACCCTGTGAAAAACTAGTGAATAACTTTACTTACAGTGTATTGAAAAAGTATTAATACCCCTTCAATATTTTCACATTTTGTCTCGTAATGGAAAAATAAGACTACACAGTTCTCACAATGTTTCACAAACAGAAATCTGAAAGGTTGACATGCATTTGCATTCAGCAACCCTGAATCAATACTTTGAAGATCCATCTTTGCACCACGAGAGACGAACATTTCAAGTAGCTCAAGCTCAGCTCAAATTGGATAGGAAGCATCTGTGAACATCAGTTTTCAAGTCTAGACACAGATTCTTGGTTGTATTTAGCTCAGGACTTTGACTGGGCCATTCAACATATACAAACGTATATATAAACATCCACTGTAATCTGGGTATTAGTTGCAAGAAACATACATGGGATTTGTCTTTGTGAGCGTGAGGTTAACAGCATATGAAAAATAGCAGAAACATGAGTGGAAATAGGTAACAAGTATAAACTGCTGAAATATACATACAGGCTCTCCAGGAAGTCCAGGTGGACCGGGGTAACCTTTCTGTCCCTGCAGAAACAAAAGCAAGAAATTATGAGTGTGGGCAGAAGATATAAAGGAAATATCACAAGCTTAAAATGATGTCAATTCAGGGAATGGGAAATTTGCAAAATCTTCAAAGATGCATGTTAAAATTACCAGCACCAACAGACCAAAACAATATGCAAGAAATCAATCTGCTCTTCTGTCAAAGGATCAGAGTTTCCACTGGCTGTGTTCACAGAGCATTGGTGCCAGGTTCGTGGCATGTTGAGGACATAAATGCCTTCCTGTTTGAGTCAGATATCAGGGCTCTCGGACTGGGTGCAGGGCAACTGCAACACGAAAGACAACCCGATAGTGTTTTTCCACAATTTTGCTGACTGCAGCAACACAAACCCTAGTCAATGAGTGTAGAAAAACTAAATGAAATGTGGGAGGACATGCCACCACAGACCACAGCTTGATAGATTGAGAGAACAAGGCAGAAAGAAGGGAAGAGAGAAAAAACAAAGTGAAAACAGACGTGGTAAATAAGAAAGACTCCTGTTGTCTGGGTTTCCTAAACCAATGCGTCAGAGAGGCCTAAACTATTTGATTGCAGCAGTAGAAAAGGATGAGGTAACGTGGTTGCCAGTATTTTACATGATCACTCTCACTGTCTTAGAGCTTAATTTCAGGACTATAGCATGTCATCCTATGCATGGATATCCTATTCGAAATAGCTGCTACAAATGTATCAACAAAGCATCATAATTGGAAGTAAAAAAACTATGTAAAGTTTTGTGAAACTACAAGAAGGACAGTCTGTGTACCATTACCATTCTTAAATCATCTGATCCTATTAAAAAACATTACTAGAGGAAGAAGAAGCTGAGCACTGGAATAATAGTTAACAGAGCAAAGAAAGATGAAATCAACTGCAAAGAAAAAAATTAAATGCAGGCATGTTTATATCCTAGCTTTTCAATTCATTTATCTACACACATTTCCAAGACAAAAGGAGGCAAACATTTTCACTTTGCAGTGTAGTGCAGAAAAACCCCCCAGAAATGGTCAAATCGACAAGTTTACATTCCTTTATTAAAAAGCAGTTTTTATCTGAAGAACCTGAACTGTGCACACCTGATTGTGGAATGATTAAACAAAGGTCTATTCAGGGATGAACAACTGCTGTAAACTGGGAAAGTTTTACAACAAACCTTAACATGCAGAAAAAAGTTTGTAGTTGACTCTTATAGTAGTTATAGATGACCTTAACCAACATAATGTTAGCATAAATTTGTCTAATCAAAGAAGCTCTATAAATGCAATTGCATTGTATATGAGTTTGTGTGTTAATTAGGCTACAAATTAGGTAATCTAAGAAACATTTACTATTGATTTGTGGGCAGGCAGAAATGTTGTAATGATGGCACCTAAGGCCTTTCAAGTCCCCTTAAATAATCAAGTATTTGGCTCTGTAAAGAAACACACGTGCCGACAGTGACCCACACATCTCTGCATTCCTAGAGTCCTTCTGCCAATTGTAACTATTTTCTTTTCACTCTTGTTTATACAAATATGGCTGAAATCACAGGACAAAAGTTGTTTTCATTTACGTGAGTGGGGATTTGGTCAACTGATACTATGCTTAAATAAAATTAAGACTTTAATGAAAAGCGTATTGACTGTCCAGTACTTTTAGTGTACCACAATTAAAACTGCGTTGACAACAAGAGAAACATATGTGAACATATGTTTTTCCAGTCGTTGAATGCACAATAGTTAAGAACTAAGAGGTTGTTTTGAATGTGACTCTTGATTTGGATGCTGTCTCTCAGTTAACACTAATAGTTAGTGTAATGTCACTATCTGTACGATATTTCCCCATGATATGTTAAGAAGTGTCTGCAGTTCATTTAGGTTGTGAGACAGCAAAAGAGAGAGTGAGACTTTGAGTAGATAACAGGAAGGCTAATTATTTTGCCACAAAATTGCTCCGCTTTCACCTTTTGAGGTCTCAAATCGCTGTTGAAATATTTAATAAATAACTAATCACCAATCAGGGCTGGAAGGCTAGAAAAAAACAGTTTTAGTGCTGTTCTTATGTATTTTTAAAGTTCTGAAAGAGAAACTGGAGGTGGCTATAATCGGTTTCGGCAAGTCAAAGCTTTAGAAAAATCAGAAATCGGCCACACAATTCTGATCTGTGCATCTTTACATCCAATATTAACTCCCTTTTTAAAGAAGGCTTCACCTATAAAAATGTTCATTTTAATGGCCAGAACTGAAGAAATAATTTAGTTTTTTGAGTTGACTTTACACAACACTACAAATGTATATACAGTGATGTGTGCACCTCATTATTCCCTATAGTTTTAGAGTACATACCCGGTGGCACAAACATTTATAGGGAATATTTTCCCATGCTGTGCTTTGAGATCAAATAGCGACACATATACACACATGCAAACACATGCTGTAGATCCTGTGCATTAACTGGAGCCTCTAAAGCTCAACTATTTTGTCTCAGATCCTTATCTCCCTCATTATGAGTTTACTAATGAGAGCAGCCATTCCCATCAGTCTGAGTGCGTTTACAGTGCCACTTGTTTAACAAGCATGTGTGTGCAATCAGGTAAACCCAGCAAAATGCTTCTAATTTACAACAGTTCCCCAGTAGCACCCTATAACCAATCTCTCCAACCTCCCCACTATGCCATGGAGTGCTCCAGGGTAGGCAAAGCACATTTTGGCAAGAATAATATTGAAGACACATTGTGTCTACCTGTGAGAGTCTATAAGGTTTTACTTTACTGTACACAACTGTAGGGATGTTCAGCTGAGTACGACCTTCTTATGTTTTCTCCACACCATGGATAACACCTCTAATACTTTCTGCCTCCAGAGGAGAACAACCTGGGAGCAGACATACACCTCATTAAGCTTTCATCTTTCTGAAATCTCTGTACGGCATGAAGCCAAAAGACACCTCAGTAATCATCCTGTTCCACACGTGTTTGCATGTACAGTAGAACAGAAACATTCATGTCTGCCAGTAACAGATAAACAAGCAACAGTCTGAACTTAAATTGGGAGGGGTCTTGCTTCTCTTTGTAAAACTGCTAATTTAATGTAATTTCCTGATGGCAGTTTTATCATTGCATGTACATCTCAGTATATTTGAATATGTTTTCGAATTAGTTTTTTTTTGTCAGATCACAAGTACCTTTTGAAAATACCAACCATTAGGCAGGTATTAAACATACTTTTCATTAAGACCACATTTCTGTCTAAAAATTTTTTCCATTGGTCTGACGTTTTCATAAGCTTAAAGGCTTAATTTATATATAATGTGTTTACCTTAGTGAACTAAGTTAATGAAATAAATTAACTTTTCAAGTAATGAAAGATTAAGCAAAATGTGTTTTACGGCTTTAGAAAAATTAAAACAGGCTTCCCACAATTTTTACATTTCAAAATTCCATACTTTTCCAGACTAATATTTCTAGGTGTTTCCAGCCCTTTATGAAATTCTGGACATTAAGTGGGTCTGCATCACTTTTTTATTTTTGCATAGGGACAAACTTAGATCATCTCTCTTTCAAAATCTACAACACGTTAAACACAGATTTAAAGTATGGGTTGTATTCTTTAAATAACAAAATAAAATCTCTGATACACATAATTTGTTTTTAAAATAAGAGTGTCAATGCTTTGGCATCTAAACTGGACCCAGTTCAACACCAGAGAATTTTAAAACCTGCAAACATAGAGGGTTAAGAGGCCAAAAATATATATAACTCAAAAACCAAGATGATCAATCAGCACAAACACTTGAGCTATGATAATAAAAATATAATATAATTGAAACTATAAACTTTCAGACTTTGATCCAGAAGGATCAAATCAAATTAGAAAAGTCACTTTTTAACTAATTTGGTCAAATGCTTGGTGTTATTGTCTATTTGGAAGACCCATTTGACCCAATCTTTAACTTCCTGGCTGACACCTTCAGATGTTATTTCAGTATTTCCAGAAAATTTTCCTTTCTCACGATGCCATCTATTTTGTGAAGTGCACAGGTCCCAATAGCAAAACACCTACACAACATGAAGCTGCCACCTCTGTACTTTAGAAAGGTAATTTCCTCAAAATGTAAAAATGCTAATTATGTCCAAACACTTACATTTAAGTTTAATCAGGTCAAAGGAAATGTCTTCAAAAATTAAGGTATTTGCCCAAGAGTGCACCAGGAAATTATATTTTGGCATTTTTTTGTTGCTTATGAAGTAATGGCTTCTTCTTTGCTGAATGACCTTTCAGCTCATGTCGATACACGTTTTGTTTCACTGTGGATGATAATACTCTCTTACAAGCCTCAGCCAGCATCTTCAGAAGGTCTCTTACTTTTATTGGGGTGAAACTTTTAACATTTAGACACATTAAACTCTTGGACCCAGAACCTGTCTCTTGCCTGAATGGTATAGTGACTGGACATGGTGTTCATACCTGCATATAATTCTTTCAACAGGTGAACAAAGCACCATCAAGCATCATGAATATTTTTAAGATAATACCAGACTAGTGAAGATCCACAATTCTCTTACTGATATCTTAAATTAGTTTGAGGCATTTCCTTAAAATACTTTCACGGGCCTGACTCTAATTAACTGAAATGTTGTTAAATAACCCATCAGAAGCTTCCAAAGCCATAAAATCATGGTCTAGACGTCCTTAAACTGTTTCATTTATAATATTGTTTAAAATATATTTGTTAATATTTTGGCATTTAGGAAGTGGAAATATTTTGGTATTCTTGACTGAGCCAAAACACGGAAGGTTTAGTCTGATTTATGTCAGACATGGAGAAAAAAAGGCTATAAGTATTGTTTAAACAGGGAGCCGAAACCTGATGGGAGTTTTATTCGAAACAGGTCTTGAAGAGCTGAAGAGAGAGTGTCAAAGAACCTGCTTTGAATAAAAAACGGGAATGATGGATAAATTATTTTAGCCTCTTCAGGGACGTTACCTCAAATGTTTTTACTTTTGTTTTATGGGATAATCTTTCTGGGAACAGTGAGATTACTCTTTGCATGAAAAATCATCGGATGGAGTCCAATGAAGATCAACTGAGCAACCCAGTAAAATGAAGAATATCTAGTACGCCTACATACATTTATGGACTAGCAATTCCATGTTGAGACTTATGTGATACAGAGCCTGAAACGATGGCACATGTGAAAAGCACAGAGACATGTAGACTTCATATAAACACGACCTAAAAATAATGTGTCTGAAGGTGGTCATGATATCCCACATTGTTGCCCACAAGGTGTGCATATGCATGACATATACACTGTATATACAAGTTGACATGCTATTAAATGCACAAGGTTTTCAAGAGGGAAAAGCTTAGACTAGTGAAAGACAGACAAAAAGTGAGAAGAGACAGCTCATGTAGGTGTGAGAGGGGACGCAGAGGGATGCAGCCATAAGGGGAGATGTGTGGCCTTGTAGCTGAGGTTTGGCTCTGAGCATGTCCTCCTCTCCCTGACCCTGCCTGCCATACTGAAAAGCCATTCAGGGTCTGCTTAGTAGAACAAATGTTGTACAGAGCGGAACATGCTTGGCCTGACCAGCGGTGTAAAATCACACTAGACTAAAGCGCCTTTAAAGCACCGCTGCTTTCTCCATTAAAGTTTTCCACGAAAACCCCACAGCCAAATTCCTGAATTCCCGCTTGAAACATCAAGCATAAGGCTGAGTTAGGGCCTGTTCTGTTGTGTGGATTTGGGTGTGTGTGTAATAGTGTCTTATAAAAGGTGGATAAGGGGAAAGAAATACATGAAAAGCTTATGTTTTCCCATTTTCCTAAACCACAGAAATCCAAGCTAAACAGCAGGAACGTTATGCAGACAGTTTTGAGATGACCTTTAAATGACATAACTATAAAACCATTCTTTTTAGCATTTCACGACATGTCTTAGTAGAGAAAACCTGCATGGGGACTTTCCACCTGAGCCGACTGTGAGGTAGAAGAACAAGGACATAGTATTACAGCAGAGTTTAAAGATTGACTCATGGATTTTGTCATTAGATGGAAAGATGTTACCTCCTTGTGGTTAATTTAACAAGTTTTCTTTATCGTCCACATGCATGTGACCGCTGACCAATACCTGAGTCAGCCTATGTGTGTGCATGTTGTTTATGTTGCTATGGCAATAACTATCCAGGCCGCATGCTATGATGCCACTGGGATAAGTAGGAGCTATATTTTACTTGAGGGGTTTACTAAAGAGAAGCTGCAGACCACGGAGTTTGTTGCTGTAGACAAAGAGAAAGCAATTAACGCTTTGTCTTTCTTCCTGCCTGATGATCGCACTTTTACGCTAAACAATTATTTTAGGCTGGATTTAAGTATTAACATTCACTGGGCCACTCTAATGCATGAACATGCTTTGATTTGAGCCATTGCATCTCAGGTCTGGCTGTAGCTTTAAGGTTTGTTTTCCTGCTGGAAAGTGAACCTTCATCCCAGTCATCCAAGTCTATTGCAGCCTCTAACAGATTGTCTTGTTCAATGATCATGCATTGAGCTCCATCCATCCCCCCCATCAACACTGGCCAGCTTCTCTGTCCCTGCTGAAGAAAAACATCCCAACCGCATGATGCTGCTGCCGCCATGTTTCACTATGAGGATGATGTTTTTATGGTGAATACACACATAATGTTTTGCACGTAGGCCAAAATGTTTACTTTTGGTCTCATCTGACCAGAGCACCTACTTCCAAATGTTGTTAAGACATACTGCAAATGGACTTTATATTGCTTTCTTTCAACATTGGCTTTCTTCTTTTCAATCTTTCAAAGGGTAACCATTTTTAAGTGTATGTCTAATAGCTTTCATTTCAATTGATTCTCCTACTTGAGCTGTTGATCTCTGCATCTCATCCAGTTACCATGGGCTTAATCCAAAAGCTCACCATGCTTTTCAGGTTTTAAATTTTTGCTCTGCTTCAAAATGATGCACTAATCTATTAGTTTATCACATAAAATCACAATAAAATACATGAAAAGTTGCAGTTCGAATGTGAAATAATGTAAGAAAACATATAAGGGTGTAAATACTTATGAAAAGCACGGTACATGAGTTTTACAACATGTGAATCAGCCGTCACCTTCAACTTTGATTGATGCACCACTGGCTAACCTTCCAAAAGGCCTTCAAATCACTACTCTGTAGCTAAAAAAGAGTCTGTAAATGTTTTCCACTAGGCTAATTTCTTTTCCATTCTGGCTCAGTGTGTCAGTGTGGGTGAAAGAAAGAGGTAGAAACACTCAAATGGACACACACGGAAAAGCAGGCTCTTAACAAAAGCCACATGTTAAGATTAAGGTTAAAAAACCCTGCTGGAGCCTGATATATATGCAGTACATTGTGACTTTAACAAGAAAGGTACTACGAGCAGAAGTGCTTTACACCTCTGCTGAAATGCACATAAGCTACCTGTTGTATTCAATTACTCAATAATGCTTCTACTTTGTTTGACATGGTTGCATAGCTCAGCTGTAATGAATAAAAAACGTGACTGGCATCGGCTCCTCTTTGCTTCTGTTTGTTTGGAAAAAGACCAGTCTGGCAGTAAGAAGCACCAAAACACACGTGGGATAAATTGCACTTTTCCAGTTGCATTAATTTCAATAAACTGTTTTCAACTGAAGTTCATTTAGAATTCTTATGTAAAGCAATTGGAAGGAAACTGGAGCAATGAAGTTCTTTTTCAAGGTCTACAATGCCAACATTTCCATTACAGTATGACAGTCGGCTCAGTAGATAAGCTTGTTAGTAGGAAAGCATTTAAAACTGTGAAAGTTTCAAAGGACAGATACATATAAACCAAGGACATGTCTATGTTGGACTCCGTGCACAGTTAAAGATATGAAGATTTTGCATATTCAGTTAAGAGAGACTTTGAGCAGGTCACAAAGCCTTGCCCAAAGTTTTATAGAACGTATGCTAAAACAATGCAGGAGCAATGTATGTTCATGTAAGTAACCACACTGAAATCATGTTGGATTTTCATTCAGCTTGCGCTTGTTACTCCGCTGTCCACCTAAATTGCTGCCCCACGTTTTCCTCTTATGAAAAACTCAAAGTGTAAGAGTGTGAATTACATCATCTTTTTACTGCTGACAAATACAGTCTCCCTAACGATCACTTGTACTAAATCTAAGAACTAATTACAGAATTCAGAATCTGGCGAACATTCAAAAAATATAGAACCACAAAAGGAGAGAGAGAGGAGCAGAGAAGCAGGAAGGAAGGATCATTACGTACAAAACATATCTAACTAACATAGCACTGGCACTTAAAGGTTATGGAGTGATACAAATGACCACTGCAGTGCCTGATTCAAAAATATGTCAGGGTCCTTTTATATTGAAGCTTGCATGGTGTGCTCACATATAATAAAAGCTAGTAAATGGTCATTTAAGGGCAATTTCTGCAGGAAGAGGTAACTATTTGACCTTACCTTTCGACCTTCTTGACCAGGCCGTCCAACTGGGCCAATAATGCCTGAGTCTCCCTGAAATACAACTCAAGAATATCATTGGGGACAACAGCAGAAGAACTCTGAGGAACGGTAGGAGCAATCAAAGAAAGGATGCAATACCTTCTCTCCTTTAGGTGCTAGTCCAGGTGAACTGCCTGGATCTCCTTTTTTCCCCTGAGAAGGATAATTTTGTATGGATTAAATGTACCCAAAAGGCAGATATTTAAGTCTGATAATATCTGACAAACAAACACAGATTAAAGATATAATTACGCTGTATAAAAATGTTCATTTGGATTCTGTAGAAGATACAACGTCAAACTAAATAAAAGGGGGAAAACTGACAACATAAAATAAATAAAAAAAATTGAGGAAATCATTGTGTCATTGCTTCATCCAGTAACAGACAAGCTTTTCTTAGTTGGGTGCTTCTGCAGTCTCCCACACTGAGACACACATATACGCACCAATCTTCATTGTCAGCAGGTAACAATAACAGGGTTTCTGCACATCAAAGCTATGGATCAGAAATTACACCAAGTGAGTGCTGGCTCCCTCTCTTTGCCCTTCAGGTTGCCAGCATTTACAACTTTGCTTAATTTATTAATGATGAAAGGGCAAACATTGCAGAGACCCCCTAGACATCAAACACCTCGTAATCTTCCTTTCAACACACTTACTAGGTAGGGGGAGCATAATCTCTGCCAGCTTGCCAAACAACAGACCTGAGTGATGATTCATGCAGGGTGGATTTAAAATGTTTCACTCATGATCATTCTACACTGCTCCTTTGTGATTATTTATTTTGAAAGCTAAAAATTAGCTTACCCTGTGAGTTGGCTTGGGTGAGACTTAGTGGTGGGGAGGGAAGCTCCATTATCCACTGCAAACTCAGATTAGAGCATTGTATATATGACCTTTGGAGAGGTTTGTCACAATATTGCTTACCAGCTGACCGTCAGCAACAACATATACCACAGTCTACAACATTCACAAGTAAAGTGAAAAGCCACAAATAAACCGGATTCATGGTAGCACACAACAGCAAACATAACATAAAGGATCTGTTTGCAATGTCCTAGTGTAAGACGACACAAGAAACGCAAAGAGGTTGCAACACTATGCTATGATGAGCCATAGCCTTTTATGGGTAACAATCTGAGCCTATTTAATACTGAAAAGATGGGTGTATTTTTGTGGCTGATCAGTATACAGCTCCTTGTGAATTACAACAATCCAAAGGTAAGAAAGGTCCATCCATCCACTGTCTTCCACTTATCCAAGATCAGATCTGAAGGTAGCAGTCCAGGGGGGAAACCAAGGCATCCCTCCAATCAGTAACCCTCTGCAGCACAGTCATGGGGATCACAAGCCGTTTCCAGGTCTGAGGATAAATGTAGCCCCTCTGGTGTGTTTTGGGTCTGCCCTTGGTCTTCTACCAGTGGGAAACCTCAAAACAGAGTGGCTTAGGAGGCACTCATTTGCCCGAACCATCAAAACTGAAGCAGCGGCTCTACTTCAAACTCCCTTGGTTGATGAAGTTCTTCTCCCAGTTTAACTCATTTTAACTTCTATCTAAGACCTCACCTTTCATTGATAATTGCTCCAGGTGAAGGTTCGACTCTAGTTTGCGCTGTATTAATAGAGCTTCAGTATTTGACTCACTTTTTTTTACCACAACAGACTGGAGCAACATCTGCATAGCTGCAGACAAGGTCCCGATTTGTCTATCCCTTCCCACTTCATCCTACCATCACTTGTGAACAACACATTAAGATCTCCTTGGTGATCTTGGTGGGTTGAACTCGTCTGCCTATCTCAAGTGGGGGTAAGTAGGATAAAAGCAACAAATAAAAAAATCAGCCCATGCAAGGTTAACAGTGTTAACTCAAAATAAGAAAAATAGTAGCGATATTTCCGTTATAATGAGGTTACACACTGCAGATAATTGAAACCTAAGGTAAAAAGTTTAGAGTTTTTTTAAATAACTAAAGCAAAAACACATTGTCTACCATACATCCATCCGCTACTTTTATACAAATCTATTTCTGGGTCAGAACCACCTTTTTCTTCAGAACTGCTGTGTTTTTCATGGTAAAGATTCAACAAGGTTTCTGAATCATGCCTCAGATATTTTGGTCCATGTTGGATCACTCAGTTGCTGCAGATTTGTCTGCTACACATCCATGATGTGAGCCTCCCAATCTACCACATCCCAATGTTGTTTTATTGGATCAATATGCCCATTCCGGCTGGCTTGAAACCAGTTTCTCCATTCTCCTTTAATCTCTGACTTAAAAATATTATTTTTGTCCAGATTAATGCTGCAAACTGAATATTATCTCTTTTTGGAACACTCTGAGAGATGGTTGTGCATGGAAATCTCAGTGGATTAGCAGTTTCTGAAGTGCCTTTCTGGAAACAACAGCCATGCCACATTAACGTAAAGTCACTTATAATCCTCTTTCTTCTCCATTCTGACTTAAGAAATCACATTCCCATAATGAACTTGAAATACAGATACTACTTCTAAATCTGTGTTCCAAACTCACAAAATCAGGTCAAGAGTCTTTCTTAATGTGTACATCATTTCAGACCTTTACCAAGGAGGATCCAGGGAATTTGTCTTAGCCAGGGTCATCACCTTTTCACACATTAAAATAGGAAAGATTTATTTGGAATTCTTGCTTTCTGACACCTAATGTGTTTCCCTGACACCTGGATAAATCACTTCGACCCCCCTCCAGTGTCAACGTACTATTCTCTTCTCTGCACTGAGGTTACGGTAAAAGCACAGACTCAGACTTCACACAGCAACTGCAAAATCTGTGCCTGGCTTTATTCTAACTTATTCAAACATTGAATAAAATTATGTCAACAATTAAAATAACTTGAAATACATTTGGAAATTCTTATATAAACAGAGTGATGTTAGTAAGTTAATGAGCTGTCAAGCATAGTGGCTTTGCTGTGAACTTCAGTGAACCCTGTTTCTCCAGCAATTAAACTCCTTAACCTTGTTTTCCTTGAAGGATCCCAGATGATACACAAAAAACAAAAGATGCAACATGTTCTTGCAGGGATACATGCAAATTAGGGCAGATACAAATAGTTTTTTGTTTTTTTTAAACAAAAGGATTACTTGTGATCCAATGTCTGATTAAAATCGCTTACCTTAAGCCCGGGTGGACCAGGTCGGCCAGGATTCCCATGGGGACCAGGGGCACCCTATTAAAAAGGTCAGAGAAAGGAAACACATTCACTATTATTTTAAGATTTATATCAGTCTATGTGTAAAGATGCATGATGTGTATCTTGCCACAGCAAAGATGAGATCAAAGAAAGTCTGGGGAAACTCAATCATTCTGCTTTTATGTCTTAACTTGGTGTGTATGTGGATGTGTGCATGTGGTATTTGGGGTTGATTTTGTAGGGGGGGCTCATGGAAAATGGGGTTCCCTGGAGCCGCTCCAACATATGGCTGTGTTTTCCTGTCCACAGTTGGCTCACGATCCAACCCCCACTTCCATAAATACGTCCACAAACAAACACACAACTGCCAGACATCTCAATGAATAATACTTGAAATCCAGTGTCATAGCCTTGTGATTTTGAACTTCACCACAGATGCCTGTTTCTGTCTGCACTGACAATTTATGAGGATATGGACAGAAACAGAGCAAGATTGGTCATGGCAGCGTGTTGGTAATGTGAATCCTCGCAGTCTATCCGGCAGCCCCCATGGGAAGGTTTAGCAAAGAAACTTTGGAAGCCAGGGAAAGAATCTATAACTGTTTTTAGGTTTAAACTGTAGCCTGCAGGCAGAAGCGTGGGGGGTAGGTTGCAACGCCACTCATCTACCCGTCTGACTGTCTGCTTTCTGGAACTCTGAGGGCATTTTTTTCTGTTGAATCCCTGACCTCCCCCTTCCCTGCATATGATGTGGCACCTTAAGGCCCCTAACCTTATCCCGGTTCAGGGGTCAAGGGTTGGGTTGGGTGTTGAGTGTGGAAGAAGAGCCATGAGTGCTTCAAGAACTGGGTCAGGGAATATTGTTGAGGTCATTCAAAACAAACAAAGAGGCTTTATTGTTAGGGATCTGATCTAAGGCCTCAAAAGCTGGGACTAACTGACAACTAACAGTCTAGTTCTGTTTTTTCCAAGTGAGAGAAAAGAAAACCACTTTGGGGTTTGGACTTGACTATATAGCTCCAAAAAAATGTTCTTTGACAAAAATTTAAAAACAGACATCTTGGTGAAGACAACACTGCATAAATCTGTTCTGCTGTAATTGATCTTTCTGTCAAAAGCTAATGACAGTTTTGTATAGCCCACCTAAGTCAGGAATTTAAATTATATGCTAGAGATGTTCTATTCTGTTTTTGTTTCAAGTTTCAAAGGATAAAAATTTTCCAAAAATATATTATTTTCTAGTTATGGTGTACAGCCAAGATAAAATATCCTGCAAAATGATTCATACCACTTCTCCAAATTTTGCCACATTATTCCACACATTTCTGTGTATTTTATTGGGATTTAATGTTATAGACCAACAGAAAGTTGTGAATAGTTGTAAAGGGGAAGGAGAAGAATAAATGGTTTTCAGGTTTTTAACAATTAAAAATCTGAAAATAGTGGTGTGTATTTGTATTCTGCCTCTTTCACTCTGATGCCCTTAAATAAAATCCAGTGCAACTGATTGCTTTTAGAAGTCACGTAGTTAATAAATAAACTCCACATGCGTGTAATTTAATTACTGTATAAATACAGCTATAGTTTGTGAAGACCAATGAGGTTTGTTAGAGAACATTAGTGAATAGATAGCATAAAAAAGGACCAAGGTACACAGCAGACAGGTCACAGGTAAAGTTCAGTGAAAGTCTTAATCATCGTGAGGTCCACTCACCTTGATTTAGAGCTTGTTCCCTGTATAACAACTGCAAAACCTAAACTGACCATCAGGGCATGGACACCCTCAACCAAACAACCAGCCCAGAAGCTCATTGTAACTCTGGAGGAGCTGCAGAGATCTACAGATATGTAGGGGACACGGCAAACCTGCAAGAAGGCCCTGTGATCAGATGAGACCAAAACAGAACTTTCTGTGTTGGAAAATCTACATTACACATCATCCTGAATGCATCCTTCCCAAACTGGTGGAAGTATAATGCTGTGGCAATTTTTTTCTTAAATAAGCACAGACATTATCATAAAAAGAAATATTATTTCCCGACCATGGTGTACGGTCAAGTTATTCTTTTTGCAATTGTTCGGACGTTTTAAAGATCTTGCCTCTTTTCATCCCACATGCTTCCCCTTTCACTCTTGGTTTGTATGCAGCTGGCATTCCATGGGAGGCGGTCTGTCCACACAGTGTTAAGCCGTAGTGCCCTAAATAAACTTAGACAAACAAGGCACATCTGAATTACATGCTTCAAAATTAACCCTGTGGCTTACCACAGGTTGGGCAGTGCACCAGTGGGCATGGGCTGGCACCGGGGTTCGGTTGTATATGTTCTTGCTTCTATGTATTGTGCTTTTTCTCTCACAACAGGTGTCTAATTAGAGAGCACCAGGGTGGAGCACAAGCAAGCTGAGGTCTACTAAATAAAAACATAAAAAATAAACCACTATTTAGTAAACAGCGATTCAGGAGTGTTCTTGTGGTTTTTATAAAAATATTCCAATGCAACACATTATTTGTGGACTCCAAAATAGTAGAAATCTAAATAATTCATAGACATGATAGAAAATTCCATGTAACGTGCCTTGTGAAAGTTTCCATACCCTTTTACCTTTTGCTCATTTTGTCACGTTAAAAACCAGAATCTTTTGAACTATATGACTGAACAGAACAGGTGGACTGGGTGACCTCTGAAGGCAACTAGTTGCACTGGATTTCATTTAGGAGTACAAATACACCCAACTTGCCAGATTTTTTTAGCTACATATGTGGACTTCCACTTTACAATTATGCACAACTTTGTGTGGTCTAAAACATCCAGTCCCTATAAAATACATTGAGTTTTGTGGTTGTGATGTGATAAAATGTGTAAAGGTTTAAGGGGTGTGAACAGTTTTGCAATGCACTATATGTTGTACGTACTAAAGCAACTTGATTATGAATGAATGACATCAGTTCTATCATTACATTCCCACACAGGAAAAAAACAGAGCCTGGCTTTCAACACAAGCTCATAAAAGACACTTCAAATGCATATAAAGGCATGGTATTAAAGATAAAAGAGGTTCTCTGTGGTATTGTGCCAAACAAGACTCAATGGGACAACATCTGATGACCTAACATGAAATTAAAAGAGCCTTCAAAACCACTGGACGTCCTCATAATTACAGATTGGGAGCAGGACATGCACACGAGAGAACCTTTTGCTCTCAGGGAAACATTTCACTGTTCATTAGAGATTCAAAAGCATGTCTAGCCATTGTTGAGTGAGAGGAGTGGAATGTTCAGCCTAATAATGTCACATAAATTACAGCAGCAGACTGTGTTGCTGTTGCTTCAACTGCTAGTGTTTCAGAGGTAAATACATCATGTACTGACCAGAAGTTTGGAAAAGGGAAATTATAAGTAATCCAAAGCATAAGTACAACAATAACAGTAAAAGCTCATAAAGTTTGAAAATTGTGATGGAAATTCTGAGATATTTATTTATCCAAATGTGACATTAAAAAGTATGAAAGGGGATTTCAAAAGTTGCAAATTAGAAAGTAGTCAGTGATTTTTATTATCCAGAAACATATTAGTCATTGTCCAGAACAGGAAGCAGTATTCACAGTTTACTGTAGAGAATTAGACAATTTGTTGCCTAGTTTCCCAATAGTACAACCAAACTGTCATCAGAGGATTAGATTTAGGTTCCATTGAATTGGAATATTGTATGCAGTTTTGGTCAGAGGGTTTTCTAAACTCATCATGGGCATAAGTGTCATATTATTTTTTTAGCCGTGAATGATGTTTTTGAAATATTCTTTTTACAAGTGGATGGATTATATTATTATTATATTATTATTTTAAAAAACAAGAACTGGGTAAACAAGTTGGAACTTATCGTAAATCAAAATTATAAATACAGACTGAAATATCTACACCCAACCTGACTAATATTTGTTAAATGTCTGTTAGTTGGACCTCAACTACATGCTTTTTTAAGCCATCTGCAAGCTTCTGATGTAATTTTGGCTACATATATAAACTTTTCTTCATGGCAGAATTTTTTCATTTAAATTGGTTGTTTTCCTGACATAGAGCCAGGTTGATGTCTTTGGGAAGGTATTCAGGAAGCTCAATGAAAGCATTATGAAGCCATTTCTGATATATGTTTAGGATTGTTGTCTGTAGAAACACCCATAAGTTTTGATCATTTGATTCAAACTATCATTTTCAAATAGATTCTGGTGTTCAACAGCAACAACCCAGAAACCACAAAGGCTCAAACGTTTAATGAGCTGTCAAAAGAACCTGCTACAAAAAGAACACCTTCAAACTGGACTAAACATTGGGAAAACAAAATGCCTTCTGAATAAAACTTTTATGATGCGACCAGAAAAAGATTAAAATATTTGACCACACTGAAAGGAAGCATGTTCGAAGTATAAGGCGAGAAATTACCAAAAGACCACTGAAGCAATTGTCATGTATGATGGTGGTAGCATCATGCAGCGGGTCTGTTATGCTCCTGATGGTGCATAGCATCCAGTGGATGAAATAAAAGATGAAAGAAGGACCTCCTCTAAATTCATAAATTTTACCTTAAATCAACAGCTAAATGACACATGTGGGGGCTCCAACACAACAAAGATCCCAAACATGCTCTTAAACTTGTTTTAGAATGGATAAAGCTGAATTACATTAAGCTTTAAGGGCCTTTAATCCAGCCCTATTCAAAATCTATAGACTATGCTGAAAAGCTGTATCCATGCCATGAAACCAGCAGATTTAAATTAACTCCACCCATTCTGATAAGAAGAGCAGTCAAAAACCAGGCCAGAATTATGCCAGAAGCAAGTTAATGGCTGGAAAATGAGTCTGGTGTCCCTGTGACTTGCTAAAGAACATTAGTGGGTGTGTGTGTGTATATTTGAGTCTTTTTTATAAAATCTTGCCCCTCTCTGGAGTAAAGAAAAACCACAATAAATTCAAACTTGTGCGCTCAATTCTTAATCCCTCCATTCTGAAAAATTAACAGTGGAAATGCTAAAATAAAAGCCATAAATGAATGTATCATTCTTGCTAATGCTGAGTTTATTTAAACCTCTGACCAGAACTGTGTGCTCCTAAGTTTTTCTAATTTCTTTCTATTTAAACAGGTAGAGCAAGGTTGGAGGGATGTATTTAATGAGAGATGAGTATTATGCAGGGGGAAGCATGAGGAAAGATGGGTGACAGAGATTTTTTCCACTGAGACAGAGACCCCTTTGACCCATGAGGCTCCAGACAAGACCCTGCAGCCAGTACCCTAGACAGACACCAGCCTGTACACCCATGATGCATCCACATTTCCTCTCACACCCTCCTACAATCCTCGTCATCGCACACCCACAAACAGGCCTAGAGGAAAAGGTCGGACTAGTCATTCATGGATACCTTGCAAAGCTTCTGAGCAGACATTCGTTACTATGACAACGGCATCTCACACTCACATGAGCCAGACCAGAGGTCAAGGTTCATGGGTGGCGCTTCTTGGGCTCAATGGGCCTCTGTGTTTTATCATATAGACCTCCAGTAATCCAAGGCTAAAGAAGGTCAGGCGGAAAAATGACGGAGAAGATTGATCTTAGGCTGAACCCCACAAGTTGAAACAACTTTTTCCTTATCAGTGCGCTCGATCAACGTATTTTTTGCCACCTGTAAGCTTGAAACGTATAGTCGTATTTGGACTTGATTATGTTCCTGATGTGGTGAATCCCTTTCTCTAAATGGAGACCACATGTAGATCTGGCTAAGAGGCGCAGTTTTTGGAGAGCATTTGTTAGCACAAATGTGTATTTCCATCTGTGTAAATATGTGTACATGCATCCATGTGTTAGCACATGGTGGGTGGGATTACTGCAGAGGCATGCATGCAATCCCATGTTCTAGTGACTTAAATAAAATGGTTGTGAGGTCAAACTCTGAATTGGGCACTTTGCTTGCAAGAGACCTTTGTTAAATTTGCACCAAAATCAATGATCATTCTAAGAAAACGTAATTTTCATTGTTGCACTTTGCCACCCAGCCAATACCGCTAAGGATGCCTTGTGCAGTTCAGCAGCCAGGACAGGAGAAGGCCACTGGAAGAGCTAGCTGAGGACATACACGGCATTTACCTTAAGTGGTAACTCTGCTGGAGCTATAGAGATCAGGTTGGAGAATCTTTTTAAAGAACAACTGTTAGTTATTTACTTCACAAATCAGGTCTTTGTGAAGGAGCATGGGAGGCAGCAGAATGATAAAGGACTCGTTTTTGTTTATCAGGGACGTGAGAAGCTGATCCGAGTTGATGTGAAGCTGGATGGAAATAAATACGGGGAAATTATTGAAGAAAAACTATTAAAAGCTGCAAACGACTGGTTCCCATTCTAGCAGAATGAAACCCCTAAACAGAATCTGTGGCAAAACTTAAAAAACTGCAATTGACAGACAGTATCCATTCAAGCTAACTAAAATAGCATGATTTTGCACATAAGAATAGGTAAAAGTTTCAGTCATTAAATGTGCAAAGCTATTAGAGACATTGTAGTCGTACAAATGCACACCATGCTTTCCACATTTTTATACTGAAAGTTTTGAAAACCATCCTTTTCCTCAAACAATTTTGCTCCACGTTGTGGTGCGTTGTTCTATCAAAATAAGTCCTCATTGAGTTTTTGTGTCAAAATCTGACCCAAACTCTAAAACTTTACAAGGTCAAAACCAGACCTTACCCTCCCCTAAACTAAAAGAATGATGTAATGATTCTGTTCATTCACAGGGAAGTGGTCCCTGTTATTCATTTTCATTAAAGTGTCCAAAACAGAAAAGCTATAGTAAGTAAAAACATTTTTTTTGTTGGTTTTCTAAGGTGTATTTGAATACACTCTGCTGAATTTTTGAAAAAACAAATATTTGGACTCTGAATTACACTTGAGCTGGCTTAGTTTCACTGCACTGAGAAGGCATTTCTAAGCTCAATAAAGCTTAATGGACCTAAGTGTGATTTGAAAGAAATGCAGCTAATGTCAGGTGATGTTCTGGGACTGCAGGGTTAATCAGCTTTAATAAACCCATAGAAAGCCCTCTTTATAGTCCTACACTAGCGATAACAACAAAATATGCCCCACGTTTAATTCTATGGTTTTAATGTATAAATAATCTGAAGGTATTCTTAAAAAAAATATATAAGTTTACCTGCCTCAACCAAAAAAAACAAAAAAAACAGAGTAAGACATTTCAAGATGAAGACAAATTGTAGAAGTTTGTGAAAAACCAGGTACACACCTAAAAGCCGTACATATGTACAAATGCACCCTACAACTGAAAAAAGGGTTTTCTTTATATTTACTGACTGTAGTTGTGAAAAAGGTCAATTGATAGACTTCAAAAGTCAGTTAATACACTGACAGATACCTAAAAACACAATTGGGATTACATTTTATGCAGCCATGCACTTTATTGAATGTATTGTCTAGTGTCACAATTAACGTTGTGACACAATAAGTCACAATCTTGTCTATTGAATAATACTGAATGGACAGGAACTGTGGATGATGTTCAAAGGATTAGCTTTTCAAAAGAGTGGACCAGCAACCAGCCTATGAACACAGATGAAACCATCAGCATTTCTGTCCGTACTAACTGGAATGCAATAAACAGCAAAAGGAAGCCACTAGTATCAGCACACAAAGGGAATTAACTGTTACTTTCAGTTTATACTTTTACGCTCTCATTTGTTGGACGTTCTGGACGTGGGATCTGGCAGGATAAAGCGAGCCCAAAGTCCAGTGCGTGTGGGGCTGAAATTTGCATTCTCTTTTGCTGCCGGTCTTTAAGTACTTAGAATACAGTATATCAGCTCTTTAGTCCAGGAGTGAAATAAGAAAGGTATGCCAGTATACATGGCCTTCCTTCATGGAGATCTCTGCATACCTCTTGATCTGACCCGTCCCTGAGACAATTGGAGACCCCACTAGAGACTGAAGCCCAGAACAAAAGTTTTACCTGTAAATGCCTTGGCATCCCTAGAATGAGAGAAGAGGGATGTCTGGGTGTCCCTTCTGGACGTGTGACTTCTGCAACCTGATCCTGGATAAGCGGAAGACTATGTACGGATGGTGGGATGTTATTTCCATGTGTTTTTGTGATTTAAACCAAACAACATAGGACAATTTCAAGATGTTAATTGCATTGGCAAAAAAAGTTAAAAGGTTCACCAGGCTTAAGGTAGCTCTTCCCGAGAGGGAAGAACATTTTATGGCAAACCCTAACCACAGCTGTTGAGGCAATTTACTGAAAAACACAATTCTTAACTCTTATTGTGTCACTAGTAGAAAAGCGAGTTGTATAAATGTTGCCACAACACTTCATTAGAAGACATGTAGATGTTGTAGAGATATTTCAGTTTGGACTAAAGTAGTAGAATGTGTTTATCCAAATTAACCCAACTTTTAGAAACATTTTCAAAACCACAAAGAGAAATAGAGAAAGTAAAAAATAAAACTCTTGAATGAGACTATATCTGCTTAACTGCTTTGGAAAAAGGGGCCTTTCATTAGTTCAGAGTGGGATTCCTATGAAGTGTCCGTGAGGCCTGCTGTAATACCACAGTTGGGAGAAGAGAGTCCAGTGGAGCCACGTGTTCTCTGTCTGTTTACTGTGCTTTTATTAGGCCTCCTGTGGCACAGGCAGTCTTTTGAAAGGCCGTCTTTATAGCAGCTTTCCTGTTTATGCTTAGGGGTAGGAGGTCAGCACTCGCAGCCCTGTGCTGAAAATGGTCAATCTGCCTGCATAGGAGAACTTTGTATGCAAAGAGACGAGAGAGTTTGTGTGCATCAATTGGTCACTGAGAGGGACTTTAAATGATATGGGAGCTTGGCTTTGCTGGTCATTATTGTAGCTGTGGAAACAGTCCAAAGCTTCAAGGCTTCAAGGAGATACAGCGTGGTGTTGTCAATAAGTTTACATATTTCTGGTATCCTACTATAAGGACCTATGCAAGAATTTATCAAGTAGTTATAAATAGATTACGTATGGATGTATTCAATCAGCCAGACTTACCTGAGGACCCCTCTTGCCTGGCAGGCCCGGTTTCCCTGGAGGTCCCTGTAGTCCCTGGAGGGACAATTTTCAATCAGTGCTGAATACTGACATTCCAAACAAATAGTCTCTTTAACACCCCAGCAGTCTTTCACAGTCATATTTGTCAAAGCCATCAAATTATTCAAATTTTTTGGGGGTTACACAGTAGTACTTCTGCTCTGTGTGAAAAAGTAAAATCCTCTCCCTCTGAAGTAATTCCATCTCTTGGTGAGGAGAGTTAAACCTTATCTATCAAAACCTTCAGAGCCCGTGTGGAAGGAAACCGTAAATAGACTAGAAATAACAGGTCATTTCCTGCGCCACTCAATGCCTCTATGTCTCTTTCAGGGCTGTGCTCATTCGTTTTCTTTTAATCAGAAGAGAGGAACAGGAGGAGTAAGGAAAAACAGAGCACTGGTAGCTGCTTTGGATGACATAAAGTTGTTGCAGGCCAATGGATCTTAATATTGATATATTATATAGAGGCATTGCATTTAAAAAAACATTAATGTATCTTACACATATGGATTTGAAGTTTAAAAGAATAGTAATTTTGTTTATTTATTCATCTTAATATCAGTCATTTACTGTGCCCACATTCACACTTCACTTACTGCTTCAGTTTACCTTCCTTGAACATGTTTTTTATTTTATTTAGCCAGCTTGTTCTTCTTTGCACCTGTTCAACTTTGAGAAGGAGATGTTGCTAGATTTAGTGCTTGATTTAAGGTGCAATCAAACTACATGAGCTTTTTCAATGACCAATTTTCAGTATGATGCGAAGGCTTTTATCAGTAATGATCTTTAGACTTGCTTGTTGTGTCTCAGAAGTATTCTGAAATGCATATGCTGGGAGTTGTGCTGTAATCTATACAATAAACCTGAAAATCTATACATTTATTAATTGTATTTTGTAGATTAATTTAAAAACAATTCAAAAATAGATTTCTAGATTTGAGAACTTTACATTTGAAGTATTTTTTTTATCTTTGCTCTTTTACTCACAGATTGGTTAAATGCATATTTGGCATGCTTATAAATGAATCAATCAGTTAAAAACACTCATGATATCAGCTTGTTATGTGTATAAAACACAGCTACAGAATCAGTTTTTTTCTGTCCCCACCACCAAAGACAAGACCAAAGAATTGGCAAAGGATGTCAGGGATACGATAGTAAATCTGTACAAGGCGTAGAAAATGAAAGAAATATAAAATGACCGTCAATTGTTATGGAGCTTTATGCAAGATCTTGCATTATGGGATGCAGATGATCATGAGAAAAGCAGGGGGTCAACCCACAATCATGGACACGAGAGAAGCTTGTCAATGATCTGAAGATATTTGTGAATGACACAGGATGACAACACAGAGCAATGGGCTGAACCATAGTGGATTCTAATCTAGCAAACCCTTTAAGAGGGTACATGTACAGGCCAGTCTTACATCTGCCAGCAAACATTTAAAGCATTCAGAGGAGTCTTGGAAGTTAAAACTATAAAGATCACAAGCACCTTTTTAAGAGAAATGCTAAGAACAAAGAACACCATCCTCACAGTTAAGCATGGTAGTACTTATACTTTGGGGCTTTCTTCTGATAAGGGCAGAGAAAGACTTTAAAGTATCAAGGGGCAAATCAAAAAAGTAATGTAGCATAAAATCCCAGAGAATAAGTTTATTTACTCAGCCAGAACACTGAAATTGGGTTTGATAGGATCTTCCAAAAAAATATTGAACCCAAACATATTGCCAAGGCAGCAATGGAGACAGTACTTTGAGGTCTGGGAGTGGCCTAGCCTGTCTCCAGACCTTAGTGCTATAGAAAATTTGTGGAGACCTGCTGCCAAGTAGCAGTCAAGGAACTTAAAGGATTTAAAGAGATTCTGTGCAAAGAAGTGGGCCAAAATCTTGAGATTTGTACAAACCTGGTGACTATCTACAACAAATATGTAATGGCTGTGCCTGCCAACAAGGGTTTCACTAAGCTCTAGGACATACTTGGCTGGAGATCAAATTCTTATGAAGGCAAATTAAAATCAGCTTCCATATAATTAATATTTTCTGGATTTCTTGTTGATATTCCCCCTCTCCACAGTAAAATGAAACAGCCATAAAATCAAACACTGTACAAAAGCAACAAGGGCCTAAATTTTATCTACCCCTGTTATTTATCCCTCCCTAAGTTGTATGAAAGCCAGTTTAAAGTATCTTGGATGTAACAATGCCACTGTAAGATGCTACACACAATCTTTTATAGACCCTGGAGTACCTCTAGTGTCAATTCAAAGGACATTGATGCAGAAATAGTTTGCCCTGGAGTTTAAAAACTGCATTAACAGTTAAATGCGTACTATAAAATGCTGACCACTGATTACTTGTACATGCTAAAAGCATTTATAAAAAAAAAAACTACTTAGTATTATGCATACAATAATGATTTAGAAACAGTTTTGGTTCAAATATTCATCTGTAAAAACACAGGAAGATGAAAGCTAAGCGGTCAACTGTAATGAAGACAGATTCTGATGCTGAGTGTGAACTGACCTCTTGAAAAGGGTAATCAGTGTTTCAGCTTCAAGCGACACACTAAAGACCTGACCTAACCTTGTGCCTCTATTGAGAAACTCAATGTTTACCCACTGCTTTGACCTTCAACCTTGATCTGAAAGGGGGCAATGTGACCTCGTCTAGCCTTCTCTAACAGAGGAATCTGGTCAAGAGATGGCAAAGCGTGAGACCCGGCATGTCACAACCACCCTGGACGGTACAATGAACTAATGATGGGGGAAAAAAGGGAAGAAATTAGGGACTCTTAACCTGTTCAAGATAAGAACGTATTTGCAGGATCTCCTGTTTCAAGTTTAACAGTGTTTGGCTTAAACTTCATCTGTGAAAAGTTTTGATAAAGTTCAATACAGAGTGGTTTGACACTCGTGGAACATCCCTTTCAGTTGTTCTACTTTTCCTAAGTAAACCCACCCAGAACCAGCACAAACAGCGCATAAACTGGTTGTACTTTTAAGTTTGATTGTTTTCTTTTTGTGATACTACTTAAAATTAAGGATGAACAGATGCTCTTACCGGTGGGCCTGGGTCTCCTTTCTGTCCTTTGGGTCCCGCCAGCAGTGAGAACTGTGTCGGCGGCACCTCCCAGCTCAGGAAACCATCAGTTGCAGGTGGGGTTACTGTGTTGTATGTAGGCTTGGTAGGTCGTGGAGCGACTGGAACCTTGGTGGTTTTGGGTTTCTTTGTTGGCTTGGTAGTCTGTTTGGAAATTGGCTTTGAGGGGATAGCAGTTGTAGTTTTGGGGCTTGTTGATTTTGAGGGTTTAGCTTTGGGTAGTGTTGATTTAGAAGGGTTAAATTTGACAGGATTTGATTTAGATCTGGGCAATGTGACTTTGGATGGAGAAACTTTAGTCTCTGGGAGTATTTTCTTGGCTGATGTGGGTTGTGGTTTGTTCGGGACTTCAGCTTGGTCTTGTAAAACAGTGTCAGGTTTGGTCTTTGGAGATTTGGTTGTAAAAGTGGCTGGAGTGGTAACTTTCTTCTTGTCTGTTCTTGTGATGTTCTTTTTTAAGTTTTTTTCAGGAGTGGGCTTTGGTGTTGTGGGCTTAGCACTTTTGTGATTTGATGCTTTCAAACTTGGGGTTGGTGGTTTTGTGTGCGGCGGTGGTGTCCTGAGTGGTGCTGTTATAGTTTCAGTCTTGGTTATGGAAGAAGGGACAACCAAACCCAATTGGGATGTGGCTGGCGTTACAGTTATTAGCTGAGAAGTGGGGATAATGATCTGATTTGGCTTTTTTGTATGGGTGGGGGCTACGTACCTAACAGCTGAGGCAGCAGCAGCAACATTCCTGGCAAGGCCCAACCCTGTGGTCTTCTTAGCAGTTTCTGGACCACCGCGCTTGGGGGTAGCAGAAGTAGCTGAAATGTTTGTTACTTTCGGTAGAATAGGAAGTAAAGGAGAAAGGTTAGGCCTATAAGTGTCAGCTTCCCTGCATTGTTTCTTAATGTATTTGCAGTAGTTGTGAGCTGCCTGCGCAGAAGGGACCAGATCAAACTGGCAAATTGCTCCTTCAAAGTATCCTGATGCTTGGTGCTGGATTGACCTCCCCAGCAGGAAGGAGCCCTTGAGCTCTGGAGCCAGTCCTTCCTCACTGTCCCAGGCAAAATCTGCCTGGACACTCTGCTCTCCGCAGGAGGCATATAGAGTCACTGTCTTTCCATTAATGCCCAGTGCCAACTGGTGCCACTGGCCATCGTGGGGCTCATAGGGCAGTGTCACTGAGGTGCTTGGTCCTGTGTGTAGGACAAGACTGCCTGGTATAAGCTGCAGACCAAGGAGGAGTTTCTTGTTGCTTGAAAGCAGAGTGAAGAGGAAAGCGCTGTTTACACGGTGTGAGCGTATACTCAGGACCAGTGCCAAGTTGGGCCAGACGGCCGCTGGAAGGACTGAGTTAAACTGGGCCTCAATATGCGCCCTCTGGTTGAGGATGATCCCTGCTCTGAATGGAATGACCCCTTCTGGCACGGAACGTGATGGCTTCTGTCCCTTAAGCCCCAACTTTTGGAGGATATCAACATCTGGATAAAAGAGGATGCAGTGTTAGACATGCATGCCTGTTGCTATATACTCCATTTGTTATCTGAAGGGCATGTTAAATTGTAGACTAGATTAGCATTCTTTCCAAATCTGTTTAGCTTATTATTGATTAGATTTTGCTCAATGCATTGTTTTTTATGAGGACACCGTAGAAACAACAGGATGGATGAGCATCATAACACATAACATTAAGAATGCAGAAGATCCATGAATTTTACACCGATTACACAATTCTTCGACCCTTTGTTTGTACAAGATATTTACATCTGCAGAAAGAAATCATGCTGAAATGATATTGGAAAGGGAAAATGTTGACACATGAGCAACCCCTACCCACTCCAATATGTATTGATAAAAACGTATTTCGAAGAATGCACTAAGACTGATCATTTTTGATGAAGTATGATAACTGGCTAAAAAAATATTGCATCCTCCATGGTCAATGGTACACCTTGTTGATGTGTAAAAAGCGGGGCATGGTGCTGGTGCAATGGTACAGCGCATAGAGAGGCCTAGCCGCAGCTGTCCCGGCCATGACGACCTGTGCTTCATGTCTTCCCCCTCTCTTCACCCCATTTCCTGTCTGCTTACTTTCAAGAAATTACAAAATGAAGGCCAGTAGTACCGCAAAACAAATCTTTAAAATGTCTAAAAAGCAATGTATGATTTATTGCAGTAGCTCAGTCTCAAACTGAAACATTAAAGGAACGTTTTTTCATTTGAGTACATTTATTTATTGTGTAATATAATAATGAATATTTTAAAGGTACAACCGAAATGTATACATTGTTTTTTTAATAAATCTGATAATCTTGGAAATTTTAATTACTACTCTATGACTTTTTGTTTCCTAAATAAGATGTGACACAGAGGGCCTTTTTTTTCTCAGCCACTCTTCAAAATGGGAAAAAACAAGAGATCATCACACTTTCAGTAATGCAAATGTGCCTTTATCTTCATAAATCAGGAAATAGCTTTATTAAAACCAATACTTAGCTATACTTGACTGATATAACTGAAAATTCTTAACACAACTAAAATTAAAAAGACCCAAATTCATCTCGTTACCAACCACAATGGGAAGGATTGTAAGTAAAGATAAAAAAAAAAGAATTTATTTTAGTGCTTTTTTCATCTTTTTATCTATTTTTCTTGAGATGTCAATATATGTGAATGGCGCTGTATGTAACTTTAGTTTACTGCATTACGAAACAGCTTTACAAATGCATCTTATTAACAAAAAAAGATTAAACAAGTTCTGGCATAACATATGTCGATCAAGTTAACATATTACATACAAATTACTCTGTAAGAAATTCCCAAACGAATGTAACATAACACTGGAGGGTGATGAGACAGGAAACTGTTTTAAAATACACAATTTTCTTGGTCATTGAATGAATAAATGTTGTTTTTCCAAGTCTTATACACTAAGCCACTTGTGATGTCTTAAACAGCTTTAAGCGTGCCCACAACTGTTGCATGTTTACTGCTTTAACAGCCTGCAAATTGTCAAAGGAACTGCCTGACCCAGAATGTGATGCAATGTCTGTAAGTTTTGGCCTTAATTCTAAACTATGTTGACCACCGCATACCTTATGTGATTTAGATTAACTGAAGGGTTATTTGAGATTCAGCAGTTTTGCCGTCAAATCAAAATCCTAACAAATGAAGACCACATCTTTCTGTACTTCTGTATCTTACTGTATGTAATCCAGAAAGGCCACTTCTAGGAATGCAACAGCAGGCTAAAGGGGCTTGAAGCTTACTTTTTTAATCATAAGAGTCACACATTTTGCCACAAGTGAAAGAGACCATTAAATATTAAAAATCCACAGTGAAATTGGCTGCCAACTGAAACGGGGGTAATATTGTAATTCTTTTTGAATCTCATATCTTAAATTTTTCATGTTTTAAAATATTAGTGACATCCACTTTACCTGCAGAGCCGCGTAGCACTGGCTGCTTTATCTCTCTCAAATGGTGTTACTTTACCACGGGTCCCCGAAATTAATGATAATTTACAACAAAAAGCTGTAATCCACTGGTAAAGCATAGAACATAAAAGGTTTGTTTTCCTAAAATAAAACCCTTAATTTGGTAAAATGATGAAGTTTATACCTTTGAATCATACTGTAGTAGATAACCGCTCTGAAAGTTATGAAAAGTGGGCGTTTTTTATAATGAAATTATAACTAAGCTAAGGAGCAATTACTTTTGTGCAAAAAGAGATTTTGAACGTAGGAGTCAAACAAAAACTTGTTCAAATGAAAGTACTGAGTTTTCTACACCCTCTGTGTGGTCTCTTTGGCAGCAAGGGACAGCAGGACTTGGCAGTAAAGCAGGGCATGCATTACAAGTAATGTACATACTGATGTTTCCAATGTCTTTATTTAACACATTATGCTATTACTGTGGCACAGCGTATATTAAACCCAGTTGTTTTACAGCATATGTGTTTAAAAATTAGTGTTGAGCACATGCGAGAGTTCACAGCATTACTCTGTGCCAAGTCACTAAAGTAAGACAAATACAAAATCCAAGGGTTTACACTTTGTAATTTTATCCACTGTATATAATGAAGTCATTTATTCTCACTCAAGAGTTCTCCCCTTAGCTGCCCTGGAGCACTGTAGTGTGGACCGTTATGATTATCCTCAATTCTACACCACATTGATTTTTATTTTTTTTTCAGAAACTAGTCAATGAAAGGAGCAAAAATGCTTTTTTTCCAAGGTTTTTGACTTTTACTCAGTCAGAAAATAAGTGTAGAAACCCTAACAGGGATACACGCTGTAATTTAAAAACAGCTTAGGAAAAATATCTAAAGCAAAGAGTGTCATGTTCTCTCTTAAAATATAATAAATATTTGAAAATGTATGAGTAGGACTGGATGATCATTCAGTGGAATGTTTCCAGAACCTTTTATCAAGGGAAACCACCAAACTGGGCAAGATATAAATATATAAATATATAAAGTGATTACATTTTATTAAATGTATCATAGCTGGATGGAACATTTCACACAAGCCAGGTTTTCTTTTTCACTTAATTATAAGCACAGCTGCTTGTGTGCATCACACTAACAGAGAATAACTTATCAATAAGAACAAGTGATGCTACATATGCTAAGTCAAGCCTCCATCAACTGTAAAATAACATCATCACTTGTGTAAGTTAAATCTCATGTATTCATTTACCATGGAGGTACAATTCTGAACAAACAGGACAATTATATTTTGTTTCTGTGTGTGGACGTACACAGCGTGTGCTGCACTAGTGCTGAGCAAAATAATTGATGCTGTTGTTAACACTGTTGATTCCCAGTAAGAAGGTCATAGGTTCAGGAGCTGTAACTTTGCATGTTCTCATAGTGCATGCATGGGTTCTTTCAAAGAAGTCTGGCTTTCTCCCAATGCCCTAAAAGCTGCATGTTAGGTCAATTACCCACTTTAAATTGCCCCTAGGTATAGGTGTGGGTGTGAATGGTTGTTTGCCCTCTGATACAATGGAGTAGTGACCTTTCTAGGGTGTAGCAACCTAACCTCTTGCCCTCTTGACAGCTGGAGATAGGTAGCTCATACATGTGAAGTGAAACAGGAGTGGGTTTTTTTCAGTTACAATTTCTTTCTTATTTAAATTCACTCAATTTATCCTTTTGAACCCCTGTTATTATAGCAGTGGCTGGCCCAGTTCAAAAATAAATTTTGTATGCCTTTGGTAGTTACTGAACAGGCAAAAGATAACTACAAAATTGCCTCAGCCTTATTTTTATTTTCTTTTTGTTTTTTTGCTTTAACTTGTGAAATGAAACAATGAAACAGAAAATGGGAAATGAATGGAGATGAGTAAAGAGATTGCGTCTTACCTTCAGAGTGTATTTGTGTAAGTCCCAGGTAACAAGTACAATATAAAACTGTACAGAGCAATAGGGCTCTCCTGATGAAAGAGAGAAGAGCAATGTTACACAAACAGAATATAGGGTCAGAGACATTTTTTCATTTTCCAATCTGTTTGGTATCCTTTTTTTCTCGATCTTAAGTAGCTTAATTCTAATACTAACCATATTTGCTAAGAAAATAATTTGAGTTAACATTGTCACTCTAGATATTTTTCTATAGTGACCACATCTCTTTCATATTTGCATGAATATGTAATTGCAATATAACTGTTAAATACTGTGAAAACGCTACAACTTGTAAATAATCTTGCTTCCTCTCTTTCTTTTCCATCACCACAATGTTCCAAAAACTTTCTCTGAGCTT
The DNA here is from genome assembly GCA_036173005.1 of Crenichthys baileyi. Taxonomy (NCBI): domain Eukaryota; kingdom Metazoa; phylum Chordata; class Actinopteri; order Cyprinodontiformes; family Goodeidae; genus Crenichthys; species Crenichthys baileyi. The sequence goes on along the minus strand of JAHHUM010002996.1, from coordinate 128,159 downwards.
TATCATCTTGGTCATTGATATTTATATAAGGTGTTGGCACCCAGGACAGGTGGAGTAAATGCAGTCAGCCAAATATATTTTCATTAGGGGTGCACAATACGAGGAAAATATTCCATTTTCCTCTCTTTGAGTTTTAACTTCTAAGCTGCTAAAGATGAACATCAGGAGAGGGCGTTAGGGGCACTTAGTGTCTATCCAAATTCTGAAGTATATTATGATTTTCTAAAGTCTATATATAATATACGACCAAATATTGCGTACAAGAAGTCCTTTACGATTGTGATATTGCACAAATTGATATCACAATGACCATTCCCAATTGATATATTGTACAGCTCTAATTGGCATTCAGAATGTGAATTCAGAACTATAATATAAAGGTAATAAAATATTGAAGTTCCTAGTTGAAAATGGAACAAGCATGCTCTCAGAAGTTGGATTTTTGACTAGGAAAGTCGCAGATAACCAAACAGCCCCGAGTTCAGTATCCAGTATGGTTATGCCTCAAACTTAGTAAAAGTTGCAGGTAAAGCTGTTATCAGCACTTCTGATTACTTATACACTACACTTGTAATTCAATAAACCAATGGTGAATGAAGTGTTGTACAGTCTCTAGCATTTGAATGCACAAAACTGAGATAAAATGTTTTTACAATGCTACTAGCAATAAATTAGCTTGTATTGCGACTTGCAGTTAGCACCAGGACAATTAAAAGTTCTGGCTTGTTTTTAATTTTTTTTAAACATGTTCAACTTGGGTGTGTGGTCAATCCCAGGTCTACCTCTAACTTATGACACAATCAGAACACATCATATCTATATTTAGGAATGACATAAATCCAACCTTTAATACATTTGTCTAACTACAGTAAGTATTACAAGTTAATAACAATGTAATTCTCATCATTTTATACCGTTCAAACACTGTTTGTGTTTAATAGACTGTAAAGGATGTGAAAGACTTAATGTCAGAAATGCAAAGAAACCTTTTAATCCAGCTATGAGTAAGTTTTAGACGCAAGGATAGTTGAACAACCTCAGACCTTTCCCACTTGGAAATTTGTCTTTTTTGTCTTTATTACAAAGCAAACTAGAAAGATTTAAGATCAGTTGTAATACTGTTTGCCTCAGTGTTGGTATAATGGTAGTTAGAAAAAAATTTATTTCCTGTGGTGGTAGTTTGAGAACCATTTCTCTTTCTTTTGTGGTTTTACAATACCTAACAAAATAACAATTGTTGTCAAAGCTAGACCAATAATCACTTCTTCACAAACATGTGAAACATATATGTCACACAATTTCTTATACTGCCATATGTGCAGGTGAATTTAAAAAAACTGCTAAGCAGGTCCAAGTATGGGGAAAGGAAGGAGATTTTTGTAACGTTATATCTTGTCACATCACTTTCGATGTCCTCCTTATCAGAAAATATATACTGTATGTATTGGGATCCATATTGTGAGATTAACACCTTCTGCTGTATTAGGATAGGTAGATTACTCTTGTCGAGACATCACCGTCTTGCTTTGCTTATTATTTTTTTCCATCTTTAAGGATTAATTGACATTCTGGGAATTAGGTTGAAATGTTCTATGTGTGCCTCAAAGTGGTCGGATCGGTATTAGCCAGAATAATCAAGGTAGGCCGTAAATTTCACTTTCAGTTTCAAGCATCTGGTATGCCGAGGTGAGTGAATTTTCAGATAGCATCGTGTAGCATGACATTAAGTAAGGTTAATATTGGGTCATTGTTGCATTTTGATATTTGAGCAGTAGTTGTATTCATTTTGCAGTGGTAAACATGGAGAATCAGAGCTGCGGTGCAATTTTTCAACATGTCCAAAATATCTCTGGCAGAATGGTTTATCTGGTTATTAAATTTTGATACAGTGGCAAATGCGTAGTTGGTGACATTAGAGCATTACTTTTGGGGCATTTTGTCTTCCTATGTAATTGGAACAAAAGGCACATATGCAATAGTCTGCTAGGAGTATTAGTATATACTGTAGATGGGACTTTGTTAGTGTGCACTTTTGAGAGTTTAGCAAAGAACATTGTTGAACATTCCTTGATATTGGGGTTTTTATTAGCTTAATGCACAGAACATCTAGTTACATTTCCAAACTTATTCGTATGGGGTCAATTTTGAAATAAAAATGCCCATATTTAACTGAAATTCTGCTGTGGTATCTGATTTTATAGACTTGTTAAAGACCTTGCTAAGGCTATTGTGTTTGGGGAAAATGCTTTCCTTTCAATCAATAGAATATTTACAAAGAATATTCTGTAGAGTGTACACTCTTACTCTAAGCTTCAAGGAACTCTGGCTTTAGAAAACCTGTGGCATGTGCCTGTATACAAGACAAATTCATAAATTGTCCTGAGATTAACATTAACATCATACCAAATGCAATCTTCAGCAAAAACAACTGTCAGTAACTGTGTTTCCAATGGAATAACAACAGGAAGCTGGATTCTGCGAAATCACTTAGAGCACCTCTCTGAAACTCCAATGCACAAACACACAAGGCCACAGGTTGTGGGCTTTGGAGGCAGAAATACTACAGTGTAGTTCTTCAATAACTCTTCTTCCAAAACCAACATGCATCCACACATAGAGCAAAAAAGAGCTCTATCAGCAGTCTCTACACAACCAGGTGTGCAGCAGAACCTAAAGACTGGCTCATGTTAGCATTGAGAGCTCAGTAGGGGGACCAAGATCTAGTGACAGGCAGGGGAGCCGCTGTTTACTCTTGGAGGTCATCCAGACACACATGGTCACACACACATCGGAGGAGGAAATGTGTATAGCAGCTGTGCTTAGAGGGCCTCAGAGAGGCAGACAAGCAGAGTTCCAAATACAGAGATGGGGAAAAAATTAATGAAAGTAACTGTTATAAAATATCTTTACCTGCATTACCTCTGATAAAGAGCTGTATGGTTCTCCGGGTTTAAAAGATTCAACAATTAGTCTAAGAACTGATGATGAGCAGCTTCCCCTTCAAACCTGGATAATTATAATCAGAGTGTATGTGCGCGACAAGTATATTTGTGGAGTCTGTGTCTCCTGCTCTTTCAGCCCCTAGATGCTTATAAAGATTCATCACAGTCATCCCCACACACAGCTGGCTGTGGTTTGCAGAGGATGTGTGTGTGTGTGTGTGTTTATGTGTGTGTCTCTCCCTGACTCCAAGCTGATTACAGTCTTATCAACTGAGAAATCCATCTTATCAAAGTGAGTCATGAATGCATCGGTTGTTGCAGAGACAGCTTCATTTTATTCCTAGGGGAGTTTGCATCTGTGGAACCTGGAACACCTTTTCCTGGGAAGCGGGACTGTTTTCCTTGGCTTCTGCTATTTAAGTTCTCAGTAGCTTGTATAGATTTTCATTAATGTGCTTTTGTGTGCATGACAGGTAGTGTGCATGACAGGTAGGGTTTTTTCTTTTGCAGAGCAGTTAAAGATTGTTGCACTAAAGGAGTCTGAAATCAGAAAGGCTGACATCTGTATCTATGGTTTTCTTGCTGCAACTATGAGCTACCTCATGACTAACTTCAATAGGTAAAAGGATTTCCTCAGACACTAACTTAGTCTGCAATGGCTTTAATGTAACTGCCTGGACATATACAACTCATACTGTTTTCTGCAGATGTCAGTGAAGGTTGGTTTGTTGGAGAAGGGCGGTTTAGTTGGGTCTACTGGGAGGAGAGGGGAATGTAGTGGTTAGACACAGAAAGCCCAGTGTATAGTTTCCATTTCTGTTCATCTGTTTAGACTACTCACTGATTCCCTGCAAAGGTTTCCCAAGGGAGATCCTTCCCTCCAGAACACAGACACACACACACACAGGGGAAAATTCCAATGGATGAGCTGACGCTAATGGATTCTGATGAAGAGCACCGGTGATACACTCACACGTCCATCATCTGGTCTGTCTGAGCTCACCTGGTGACTAATTTCAGAAATGTCCTAATTCAGCCTTCTAAATGATGCATAAACATCTTCAGACATGAAGACTGGGAAAGAGATTGTGAGTGTGTCAGCGTCTGCTAATGTTGACAAGACACGTTAGAAAAGACAAATTTTGCTGGCAATTTTCAATGTTAAAACCTGTACAAAAGTTAATAACCTGTACAAAAGTCATAAGTTAAGACATAAAGGGCGGCACCATGTGGACGAATATTGAAAAACAACGCAGGTCGATCGCATTATTGCGCAATTGATGCGACTCTGCATAAGCAGAAAGCAAGGGCAAAACCTCGGTGGATAAAGCTCATCATAAAAAACTGGGCAGTGGTTGAATCCCTGGAGGTAAAACGTGTGGGGTAAGACGATGTCACAATCATCAGTTAACTAATATTAAATGTTCGATTGGAGCAAATTTCAGCTTAGGTGAGGAAATAAGTATGCATGCCTTAAACAATGAATGAATGAACATTCTTTGATATTGGGTTTTTTGAATGAATGACCTTCCATTCATAGCTCGACCCGTAGGCTAAAACCTGTTTGTAAAAGCAGTGTGTTGTATGAGAACATTTGTAACTTCTTGTCCATGCCAACACTAATTTCAGATGAAATGAAATGACATTATCTTAAGCAATCTAATCACTTTTAATAATGCTTTCTTTAAAGCATTAACGCATTATTGGCAATGCGTAAAAGTGCACGGATGCGTAAAAGGGAAAACGTGGAAAATATCCAACGGCACTGGAGATGCTGATAAACCCACTCGTTAAACTTTATAGGTCTTAATAATTGCCTTGTTTTTAAGTTTTGTCGGATGAGTCAGTTTAGTAAACCCCGCAAGGTAATCCTGTTGCATTTACCTTGCGCGAGCTTGCCAAAATTTGAAAGAGTATGATGTTCAGGTAACTTTTAGGTTTTATTTTAATAATGACTTGGGCAAACTAATTCGTATTGCAGAAATAAATGCATCACATTGCTATAAAATGTCTTATCAATGTTCAGAACTTCCTTTGACCCCTTGCGGACATTCATCACCCTGGACCAAAGCCAGCCGGTAGTTCACAGGTAAGCACATCCCGTGTTTCTGAATGGGTCCGACAAAATCATACGCACATAAAAATATTACTTACTTTGTATCTAGATGAGAGGTTCTGCAATCTCTCCTTCGGGTGCCTAAATTCATTTGTATTCATTTGTCCTGCCAGTCAAAAACCTGATCCGTTAATCACAGCGTGACTCCTTTGCGAGGGGGGCAGAAAACACCGGCCGCCGTTTTACGCATTTGACGACCATGAGATGAAGTTCCAGACGTCAAAAATCATGTTGAGCTGCATGTTAAGCTCGGCACAGAATCCTCTTGGTTGTCTTGTTTGACAAGAGAGAGTTTCCAGGTTGCGATCGTCTGGCGATATTCCCTTGTGGCTCATTCATTTATGCCGATCCAGATTGAGGGGACGCTGCGGCCGGAGAAGAAAGCTGCGTGGGTTCTTCTCAGCAGGGTTACGGAGTCAGGAGCGCTGGACTCATCGCTTTCCTTTTTAAATAGGCTTTCTTAAGGGTAAAAACGATGGCAAACGAACCGCCCAGTCAGGTGTCAAGTTACAAGCCCAGCGGTTGGAGAGAGCAACTACACGCCTCTTTCTCCGGGGGGTGGCCACACGGATTCTGACCCAAACTCTGGTTAACCATATGATTCAACCACGGTGACAAAGTTGGGCAGGATGCGCACCGAATAGGGATGTGCTTCCAGGGCGTACAAAGAGTTTCTTTATGTATCTGCACCTGTGGTTCTCAAACTGTGCCTCTGCTGGGACCCACAAGTAGCCTACATCTCAGTAAATTAGACTATGCGTGAAATGTTAATTTATTTTATTAATTCAAGTCTAAAACTGGAACTCATATATAGATTCGTCACACAGAGAAGGGATACTGTGCTGTGAAAATGTATTTGCTCCACTTACAGGTTGCTTCGATTTTTGCTTTGTTGTAAAATTTGAATGCTAAAAGTAAAACGTTATCCACAAACTGAGAAAAGCAGAAAGTGGTGAACCTCCCCAGGAGTGGTCATCCTAAGAAAAGAGCACATTGACAGCTCATCCTGGAGGTCACAAAAGAACGAAGAACATCTAAAGCCCTGCAGGCCTCACTTAAGATCAGTGTTCATGACTAAGTGATAAGAACAAGACTGGACAAAATCACATTTGTAGGGGTTTTAAGGCCAAATCCACCATTGACCAGCGATGAACATAAAGACTTGTCTGTCATGATGTATTTGACTTTGTGTTTATTCTGTTATGGAAGTAAGTTTCTTGCATTTAGAGCTGCAGTCTTTAGTTTCTATGTTTTTTTTTTAATTTGTAGTTTTCTGTTTTCTTTTCCTGTTTTCTTTCATTTCTGAGTCTGAGTCTCCCTATATCCTTTTATATTTGTGTTTTCAGTCTTTCATATGTCTAGTTGTGTTCTGCTGTTCATTCTGTTAAGACTCCCTCTACAAGACTACCCCTACAAGTTCCCATCTGGTTCATTCACTAGCTGCTGCTTATTTTTGTTGTCTGTTTATCTGTTTTATGCCAATGGTTTTTAGATCTGCTTCTCCGTATCTGCCCTGTCTCTTGTTATTTGTCTTGGATATTTTGGACTCGGGACATTGTATAATAAGTTTCAGTTTCACGTTTTAAACATCTTTATAACTGTATCCATCTCTGCTTCCCGTCCACCTGCATTTGGTCCACCACACAATGACCTGAAGGTCTCACATTTGCCAATTATAACCGTCTTGATAATTCTCAAAATTTGGGGGGAAATATGTAGTGGACTGATGAGAACAAAGGCAAAGGTTTATGCGCTATTGCTTAAAAAACACAACTAGAACTAACACAGCATTTTTGAAAACATCAAATGACAGTCAAAGATAGTGGTGATATTGTGAGGGTCTGGGGACTGTTTTGCCTCTTCAGGACATGGAAGACCTACCATACTTGATGGAGCAGAAAATCCAGACAGAATGTTTAGCCATCAGTTTGTTACTTTAAGTTCGAGCACACATTTCATAGTTTTGCAAATGCTTGATGCCAGTTGTTTCTGCCAATGGTGGTACAACTATTACAGTTTAAGGCAGGTTGGTTTGGATAGCCTTTTTTAAAATGCTCATGCACAACACTGGGGAGCAAATACTGTTTCAAGAAGCTGTATATTTCAAGCATCTGTTTCTGCTAATTTTGGTGCCTATGGCTTACAGCTAATGAAAACCCCAAATTCCCTTACTCAAAATATTTGAATACTACCTTGAAAAATTTATGCTGCAAATAAGATTAGAATATCTTTTTGCCAGTCAAAGAGAATCCCAAAGTGCTCCAAAATTGATTAAACACGGTAGACCAACACTGACTATAGAAGATTCACACTGGACCTCAAAGCAAGTCAGACGTTGTCTCTCCACTTTTCCTCAAGACTCCTGTACCCTAATTTCCTAATAAAAATGCAAATTTTACCATTTTCTGAAAAGAGATCTTTGGACCATTGTTCAACAATCTAATCCTTTTTATCCTTAGCCTAGGTAAGAGACTTCTGGTGTCATCTCTGGTTCAGGATGATCTTTACACAGGTTATGTGACTCTTGAAGCCCATATCTTAGATACACTGAATTCTCCTTCTCCACTCCTTGAATATCTCCCCCAAATTCTTGGATGACTTTTGCTTCACAATCCCTTCAGGTTGCGTTCGCATTTTTTTTAGCACGTTTTCCTTCCACTAAGCTTTCGAATAATGTGCTTGAATACAGAACACTGTTAACAACCAGCCAGACTTATGCTCGTTATGTAGGGTGTCTATAACTCTCTGCTGGACAACTGTCAAGTCAGCAGTCTGTCCCATGATTTCATCAGAGATAACATTTCTGTATTAAAAATGTTTTCTTTATAAGTAATATTTCCATTATCTGACAAACTGAATGTGGGGTTTCATCAGCCCTAACCATAGCCATTTAAATGTACAATAAGGAATGCTTTAAATATACCACTCTGTGTGTAATGAATCTATATATTATGAGTTTCACATTTTCAATTATATTACTTAAATAAAATACATTTCCAGTGATACTTGAAGTAACAGAGGTGTACCAGTGAGTAAGTCTTGTGTGTAGGTTGTGGTTGCAAATGGATAGTACTTGAAGAGAACTTTTGTGAAAACTGAAGTACATGGCCAAGAAGCGGGAAACAATAGTGTCTTCCTATGCAGCAACAGTTAAGTCTCAATAAGATGGGGTGGCCACAAAAAGAACAGTAGGAAATTTTTATTTAGTATATGGAAAAGTCAAGCAACTTTGGTGACAATGGTTTTGAGTGAGAAAATATTTAATGAGTGTTTTTTTTTTGTTTAATTTGATCAAATATGAAGTGTTTTTGAAAAACATATTAGCTTGGGCTTCATCCCATCACTATTCTAATATGTTTCAAAATAAGGCCAAATAAAACGCAACTCTGGTTGTATTTAAATTAATTCAAAGCGAGTAATTGAAATAACGTTAGAGATGTGGAGAAATTAAAGTCCAAATCTGACTGAATGTTAGCACTCTAAGGGATGTTATTACAGCAAAGACCCAGATGAAGGCTGCATTCTCCAAAATTAGTGGATAAACAGCTAAGGAGGCGACACGAACGTTGTGCTTACTTTTTGAGGCATTTTGGACTGAAAGGTTGCCTTTAGTCACGCCGTGAAGGTAGAACTAACAGGCTGCCTTAGAGCTGGTGATCTTCCGTCATCTCAACCTCAGGCTGCTGGCCAGCCGGCCACAAGGGTGGGTGATAATGGACGCAAGTCATTAACATGCACTTTACAGCCCCCTTCACACACACACGCTAAGCATTGTGTTTCAGCGCTGGGTGTCACCTGACCCTCCCATGCGCTTCCAATGAGCTACTCTGCCTCCATCTTCCAAATTACAAACTCTATACTTGCTAGTGCTCTCAATGCCACCCCTTAAAGCAGCTTAATTATGGTCATTGCCACCAAGTATGAAAGCTCCCTTTATCCCCCCCCCACGCTCCCAAAATAGGTCCTTGCCGAAGCATACAGGCAGCCCAGATCAAACGCTCTCCATAGGGAAGGGGTCATTACTGGTACGCAGGGCGGACACAACCCAATGGGTGCTGTGCCACGCCTTGAGCCCAAATTGCAGCCTGGGCCTGGTGAGGACACAAGCCTGTTCTTTGATGAATGACAAGAGTAACAGCAGCACAGCCTGTGTGGATATCACTGTTTACAGTCAGCTATGTGCTGTACATACACATAAACATCCAATAAAGTGTTTTGCGGATTTGAAGCAAAGAAAACTAGGCGCTGGGCTTGGTTGGGTGATCACAAGTTTCTCATAGTTTATATTTATCTAAATGCCAGTGCTGTTTTAAATAAGTGGTATGCCCAGCTCAGATGTAGAGCTGTTGTCTTCTAGTTGGGAAACTGGCAAGTCAATCCTCAGCCCTGACCTAAATGGAAGTATCTTACTGCATATGAGTGAAAATAGAAAGTAATGCATATTTAAAGTATTTATACATAATATAAAGTGTTTATGGATGGCCTTTTTAAAGTGCTTTGTTGACCCTAAATGTAGAACGTAAATAATGATAGAGATTTACTATATATAATGCTTTGCAAATGTTTTTGTCACAATATAACCACTAATTTTTGTGTATTTTATTGAGAATATATGCGATAGACCAACCCACATTATCATACAGTTGTGAAGTGGATAAAAATGATGCATGCTTTTCAAGATTATTTACAAATAAAAATGAGGAATGCGTGTTGTGCATTTGTTTAACCAGTTTTACATCAACTCTGATGATGTGTCCTGTTGAAGAAAATGGTCAAGAGGAGTGTTAGTTTGCCTGAAGGCAAACATTTTTTATTCTCATCTGAGTAGAACATGTTTGCTGTGTCCCTTACATCACATGTGGTAAACTGTCAGTGTAATCTGTTTTAGCTTTCATTCAACAATAGCTTTTTTTGGTAATCTTCCATGAAGATCAGATTTGCAGTACTTGACTAATAGTTTTGTTGCTGAAAAATTCTTCCACCTGAGCTGTGGATCTTTGCAGCTCCTCTCTATTTACCACAGACCTCTGAGCAGATTTTCTCATTAATGTTCCATTTGCCCAGCTTATCACTTTAAGTGGATGGCCATGTCTTAGCAGGTTGGCAGTTTTGCCATACTCTCCATTTTCATATCATCTTCAAAACCTGGGATCAAGTTTTTCAAACTAACTGTGCTGGAAACTTTTCAAAAACTTTATCCCTGACATTTCTGCTGTGTTCTTTGGTCTTCATGCTGCTGTTTGATCACTAATGTTCTAAAAAAAAACAGCAAACCTTCATAGAACAGATGTAGTCATACTAAGATTAAATTGTCCAGATCTTCAACATGTCTTGGTTTATCACATACATCCTAATAAAATAGATTGTAGTTTGTGAGTTCAAGGGAGGTGAATATTTTTGCAAGAAACATATTTCTTTTCAAAATAGCTTTTTTTTGGTAAGTAGACTAAATTACATAACAAATTATCTAAGGTTTTTATAAGTCATGATATTATCTTTTTAATCTTATTCATATAATGATGCGACTGTAACTAAATATCTTTAAGTGGCTTGTTTTCAGTCCACACTGGATAAAAAAATAACATAAGCCACTCAACAAATAATTCTCTTGTAAATACAGCCACCTTTGTGTACGTGTATTTTCATGGTGGGCAGTTTCAGAGGTTACCAAGGTGGCGGCACGGACCCAGACAGTGCTGTCTCTCTCAGCTTCACCAAGCATAGGAAGACTGATTACACAAGGAACGAGTGTCTAACTGACAGTGTGGAAAGCGCACGCACGTGTGTATACAGTGTGTGTGGAGTGTCTCAGTGGTTTGTATTTTTCCCTTTACAGGTGGTTCTGTCCATTTGTTTGTTTTCCTGGTTTTGTCTCCTTCCTGTGGATGGTTTGGTGATGCACGGTGGGGTGGAAAGACTGTCAAACAAATTCATGAATGCTCACAGTCACATTAAGTTGGCTGTACTTCCACTTCTACTACATCTACTTCTCTTTTATTTACTGTTTGAGCTGTCATCACTTTCTTCACACTAACTTGTCTTTTTTGTGCCATTGTCTGCATAATTCGCTCACTGCTTCTTTCTATCTTATTGTGTTACTTTTTTTCCCTCTCCCTGGCGTTTCTTCAGCAAAGCATTCCCACCATTGGCACGACTGAGATGACAGCCACCCCAAAAACTAAGCCACAACCATAATGGGCATGTTAACCTCTCATAATAACACCAGAATAACCTATGAGGGGGAGGAAAGCTCTTTTGGGGGTCGGCTTGCAGACCAGACTGGCCTGGACTGTTAACACTGTGCACAACTACAATTGCTGAAGTTTGAAATATTTTCCCATATTGTTGTTTTTTAGTACAAATTCTGCAGTGCTGCAGTCTTCCAACTGTCCGATATGTTTTCTTCAGAAACTAGGATGAGGAGCACTGAAGGTAATATACTGCCAGCTGCATGTTCTTCCTTGTGTGGGGTTGAAGGAGTCTTCATAAAAGGAAGAGTTGCCCAATGCATGATAATGTGAACTTGTTGAGCAGCATTTCAATTTTATCTCTACAGAGGTTACCTCATATAACAGCCCAGGTCGGCATGTTAACAAAAAGCAGAAAGACTGACGTAAATGGTTTTTTAAAGAATGACTGCAATTTAGCATCTTTTCATACATTAATTTTGACAGTATTGTGAAAACTAAATGCAATTACATTGTACAAATGAGCATACAGACCATTTTGATTTGAAGTATCTACCAAATAGTTTAATGTAACATTTTCTTTGTTTTAAAAAGTGACCAACCAATGTTAACTGGTTTAAAAGAGTAGCGATGCAGAACTTTGAGATCCAACTTTCATCGGTTATTTCCAGGGTTTCCTCCACTGATCTAGGACCACATGGCAGTGATGTGTTTTAATGGTTTACTTAAAGCTAGAAAAAGGGGTGTGGCATTTGTATCTCAGTTGATAAATGATCTGGCTGACTTAAGCTGAGGGCATACTAGTAGATGCACAATTCTTAGTCTGCACTAGTTGGGGAAGTTGGTATTGGGACAAAAAGTATGTTAGCGTGTGAGAAATTGGTGTAAAACCACAACCAAGTGTTGTTTCTTTGATGTTGTTTCTTTAACCCTTAAGCTGTTGCCCGAGAGTTTGCCTGGAATCTGATGCGTTCAGTTGGACTTTTTTGGTTAGAAAAAACATGTAATCTGTGATCCATTGTCAGTGAGTGTTTCCAAGTGTTTTAGATGTTAACAAGGATCTGCTGAAATTAATCTGTTAGTGTGTACTTCGAGCCTTCTTTAAGACCTGAAAATTTGTGTTTGTTTTGGGTAGTGTGTCCTCAGTTACAGAAACCCTTCAATTGTGTCTGACACCTTAAGCTTTAGTGTGTGGACTACCTGTTAATGCTGCATCCTTTGTTTTGTATGGAGCCTCAAGGGTTTTCTATGTTATTTTCAGTCTTTAACAAACTTGCAAAACACTCCACAAGCTTTCTTTATCTCTGCCCTTATGGGGAATTATTAATACACAATATATACCCATGAATATAGTCATATTTACCTTAAGCTAGGACTAAAACGAAATCTTAAAAATTTTTTGGAGCACACTTGGTATAAATACAATTACACTTTATACTTCCAGCTTTTAAAAATATTTTCATTATTTGTTCTTGAAAGCATGTGAACCATTCATGGTGGTTCCCATAAATCCCAAGCCCAGAAGGTGCACCTCAAGTCTACAGTTGCAGATAAAACTTCTGCACCGTGGGGGAGAACCAACCCGGAACACAACTTTGACCATGGCATGGACACCTACCAAGACCTGGTAGGCCCCCACGGGCTAATCACTCTCCTTCTCTAAATTAATTGTTACAGTTTATTTTTTCTCAGACTGTGCAAGCTAATATAAAAATATAAAATTAACTCTAAATCCATATACTGAATCCATATACTGAATAAATTCCTCTATCTGTTGTCAATAATATATTGACAACAGATATTGTGGACCTTAAGGGTGGTGAAAGGGGTCTCTGTAGCATGGATTTCCTGAAATACAATAAAATCTGGTGATTTTGTAGGCCAGCTCCAGATTTTTAACAAACATTCTTGAGTTAGTGACAAATTATTGGTTGAGACAAACCAAAAGGTTATTTCACATATGAATGCTGCCATCATCTACCTCCTATTCTGTCCAAGGAAGTCGCCTCGACCCAGTTCAGGTGGTGGAAGACAGAAGACTCTGGCATTATTGGTCAGTGTCTCTCATGCTCCATGCATGATGCTGCTGCAGAACTGGAGAGCTCCTTCAGTGACAGACTGCAGCATCCAAAGTGCACAAACGGGCGTTTTGCAGGTCCTCCTAGCAGACTTAAAAACCATCACTTCTCCCAACAGACTCAACAGGTGTTTACATCACTGCTGTTATTTGCACAGTTTTTCAATTTCTTGTAAATAGTCTGTTGTTGTTTTTGATGCACAGATATACAGGCACAAATTGTACATTTCTCAAATTATCCTACTCAGTTGCACAGTTCTTTGAATCTGAGTGTGCTATTTTGAATAACTGCACAGTAGTTTTTTTGTTATGCGAATCTTGTGTGAATCTGCATGCTTCAACTAGCCTGTCTCTTTGCTGCTGGTACACCTGAATTTCCCCGCTGAGGGACAATAAAGTTTACTACTATTCTAACTTCAACATACTGTATACACACTCAGAAAACGTCTAAATGGTTTACTTTAAAATTTCACTCCATAAAGCTCATAAATCAAAAAAATAACTTTTTTGATTTCTAAGTGTTGGTGGAATGTATTGCATAATTTCCACTTCATCTGCTGACAAAACACAGGTCAATTTTACAGTTTTCTAATGTACTAATCATATGTCAAACAGAGCCAGAATTCATTCTTATTCTGAACACAAGGCTCTGTATTCAATTTGCACTGGGCCACCAGGGACCAGGGTAGCCTAAATTGAAACAGCAGGGCCCCAGTGAAACCTGCTCTCCCTGGCATAAAATGAGTGTCCTGATTCCAGTGATGCCTTCTGTAAAAGGACTTCATTATGCTCTCAATATGGACTTCACAAATATTTGGCTTGGTCATTATGATGCTCAGTCCACACCCCCATGGTTCTTTAGGTCTTACACCAGACTCAGTGTTTCTGCATCCCAGAAACGCCCCAAAAATGCCTCTTTTCCTTGCTCATGAGCCACATGACAAAAAACAAACAAAAGCGATGGATTTATTATTTGTCACAGCAAAACGATAAACAAAACAACAAGACGGTTTTTGTTTTATTATTATTATTTAATATTAATGCATTTAATATTGCACATTGTGTAGTGGTTAAGTGGTTCAGAATCTCACATTCTTCCATAGTGATGGTCTGTCTCTTCACGGCTTCTGCCCCACAATTTTCTTTTTGGCCTTCACTCTGACCTTATCAGTGCATAAAAACATTTTTATTTTCACTGCATATTCTATTTTGTATATTTTCACATGTCCAACTGCTTAAGATTAGGCAGGTCTGTATTTGGTCATCAAAGCAGTTATGATATGAATAAACAAATAAACCACCTTAGTAAGAAATCTGTTGTGCAGGATAAATCTTGAACACCAAGGACTGTGCAATGTGGTCTTTCTAGAATGGATTTTCTCAAATGCCATTAAACCTGGAGATTTTGTCAGTCGAGTTCTGCAAAAAGATTTACGTAAGCAAGATGGATCAAAATAACATCAATCTAAATGTTACAATGCAGCTTTACCCATAGCATATGATTTAATTTCAACAAAAGCAGTTAATCTCCTCATGTCACGACCTTTTCATGATCAATGTTTTCTTGTGTTGAAGTTAACTTCAACAATGTGCATTTGTTGCATGTTTTTGGCATTCAGATTAAATCTGTTGGGAGCTTTGGGTCACTCTCCTGTATAAACAGGCAAACCAGAATATTTAGATTTATTTATTCTCATCCCTTTCACTCAGTTCCATTGACCCTCTAGAATAAAAGACCATTTGTGTTACTTTAACTCTGATGGTTACCTGTAATGTCTGATATTAGGAGATTAGCTTTGGATCTTTTATAATGTTCCATGGAGCAAGGTGGGAGACATCAGGCTTGTTTCCACACATCCCATATACTTGATCGGATTGTGATTTGTACAGTAGAGAGGCATGCAGTTCTCTCCAAGAAGTTCTTCCAGTATGGTTGATTCTTTGACATAAAGGTAGCATTAATACACTCAATTAGGTTCACACCACAACCAGAAAACAGATGGCCTTAGCTAAGTTTTCTGTAGCACATGAATAATACATTGAGTGCTGTTGGAGCATGTGAGTTCCTAGATTGTTTTGACCGGGGGTGTTTTTAGGGTCTTGAAACATTAAGGGCTTTAGCCCAGACCCCTCCTTCCTCCTCTTCTCTCTTCAAGAAATACCCTTTATATTCTGTATATATGCATTTTTGCGACTATGTTTATCTCACGTGTGCAGTGCAGCACTGAAAAAATTTACCCAGGTCTCACTGAGAATAAATTATTTTGAGACCGGACAATCGGGTCCCCAATAGGGCTTTCCTCTTCAGACGTTTGGGAACCAAGGAGGCCAGGAGCGTAAAGGGCTGCGCCTATACTTATTCAATCAGAGGTGTCCTCTGCAACAGAACAATAGAGGAGAAATAATCTCTGGCCAGGGCGTAGGCTGAGTTGACAGACCTGATGCTGGAAACAGGGAGACTTGATTAAATTCAGCCAAAGTCACTAAGAACAACAGAGGTCATGAACCGGGGCTAACACCTGGAGGAACCCATCCTCCCTCTACAGCTGCTGCTATGGGCAGCCTTATACCAGCTGCTGCATGTTCAGCAACCACGTTGCACCTGTGCAGTTGGGAGCTTTGAGAATCAAAGTTGATGGTCCCAAACTGATCCTGGAGCCGTGGGATCAGCGAAACTGGAGGAAAAGCACATTGAGCATCTTTGGCCATGGACTGTGATTAAAGGCGTCCACTCCTAAAGGTCGATCCTACCGTGGGCTCGTTGAGAACCACAGCTGGCACTGTGTGTTCTCCCATGTAGTTAATCAATCCACTGCTGCTTTGCCAAATCTGGTCCAGGTCTCAGAGATCAGGTTGGGATGGAGGCTCCAGTCTCCTTGTTGAGGACCGCTCCTCTGTTCAGGATGCCAGGGATTTACCATTCTGATGGATTGCAGATTTCTGTGCACCCAGAATATAAAAAAATAAAAATACAAAATTAAGCACACAAAAATCATATGAATAACTCACCTGGATGCTGCTGGTTTAAGCGTTGATAGACCTGGGCAGTAACAAAAAAGCCATACATGCTGTGCCAATAAATAAAGCTCCATGCTCAGACCCCTTTCACTTAGGGATCAGTGTCCACTGCACTCCCCCAGTAGAATTGCACTCCCAGCTGGAAAGGAAGGCGTGCTCCTCCAAATTGCGCATATAAGCTCAGTTTTCCTGGTTGCCGGTGAATTGGAGGGAATTAAGATGCAAAATGTACCCGCTATTTCTCGCTGAGTTGGGATATATATGTATGTATATAATATATTAAAATTATATATATATATATATATAATATATTATATATATATATATGTGCAAGATAAAGATAAAGCCCTATCGTGAGTGCCTTTACACTGACTTAAGTTTTCTACAATTTGCTGTGTTTTAGAGACATTTGAGCATGTAGATCTTGGGTAGTCTTAATCAGTTGTGAAGTAGCCTTTAGCCATATTAAGATCTAAGTAGCACTGATACAAGTCTACTTAAGCAAAAGTCCATCCCTTCTTTTTGACATGCAAATACATTATTTTCTCCTTGTATTTGTCCACACTTTCAATGTCAAAATGGTTTTAATAGTTTTCTTTTTATGTTTTTTTGTGTGTTCTAGTATATTAAATTGTTTCGTAATGGATCTATTTCGTATTGTCATCATGAAAAATTATGAGTGAACATTTAATCCTGAATGTATCTTTGCTAGACTGTCATCCCCACTGTCAGTCTACTAAGCAATCTCTCTACCTTTTAACACTGTTCTGTTCAGCAAACCCTTTCCAGAGTAGTGGCGCTGCCTGGGAATCATTTTCAGCAAATTCTGATGCAGAGGTATAATCTGCCTTACTTTCCTTACAGGAAATTGGAAGTCTTTCCTATAGGCCTAGTAATGGTTCTTGTGACCTAGTGTCATGTTAGTAAAATAACATTTTCCTCTTTTGACATTAGTCATCACTATGAGCATGGACCAAGTGGGTTATCATTCTGATTGAAGAGACTCTAAGTTGGAGTCTTCTATACTTACTCAGCAAAATGTGGCTGACTGGGGCTGTCTTAACACTGAAGCACTGGGTTTACAAAATTTCATTTGATAATAATAAAGCTACATACCTAATTTGTTTTGTGAAATCTACAGTAAAAGCATTTGTTTTTTGCAGAAACATGTGGCCTAATGTAGCCTTTTCAAATCCCCCTGTTTATTAATAAATCATTAATATGTAGTAGGGATGTTGAAAGGAAGTAAAGCACTGAACATGTTTAGAATTTTTCCATCTGAATGAAAGCCTACAGGCAACGAGGTCCTTTAGTTTTATTTGCAGCAAAATTATCCAAGGTGTATGAACTGGCTTGATCTGGTTTTGAACATTTTTTGTCACCCAGCTCAACCAGTGCTTGTGCAAAAGACAGACATATTTCACATATGTTCTGCCATTTAAGGCTATGCAAAAACTGATCTACAGATTCCACTCTTAATTGTCATAAACAAATTATTTTAATTTCAGCACTTCCTAAGCTTTCAATTTGAGCTTTGTTTGCACCAATTAGTTTTACAAAGATGCTGCAGCAACCACATTTATTCCACTATTTATTGATTAATTTAATAATCAGGTCAGATATTAAGTCATACAACTTACTTTTGTTAACCTTTCCTCAGAAAGCTACACTGCCACTAACAAGACACAGTTTTAATGTAACAAACACGAACAGGTAAGACCCCAGCAGAGCCGATTAGCTTAGAAAAATTAAAGAGGATGCTATAACATGGACAAAAAAATCCTCATTGAGAGCAAAGTGTAGCGGAGTCAAATTCCTTGTTTGTCTGTACAAACTTGGCAATAAAGTTGATTCTGATTCTGAAAATCAGAGACACAGCAGAAAATCTTAGTTTGGACTGCAACAACTTGACTCTGGTGTAGATGAAAAGGTTTTCCATTATGTGGAAACCACAAGGGTTTAATATCTATAAGCCATACCTTAAAATTGGCCTCAAGATTAAAATACCATAATTTTAAAACTGGAAATCGTAATAGAGCAAAATAGATTTTGGCAGAGGTGCGGTGTATGTAAAAGTTGAGCATGAATGACAACTGCTAGAAAACCAAAATGTTTCCCTTCCAAAAAGTGCCTTTCCAATGAAAAAACTGTATGCAAAATGGATTGGTGCCCGCTTATTGACAACACAGAAACAGTCTACCTCTTTGTTACACATTTCAAACAGAGGACTGGACTTTGACACTACAAAAATCTCCGCTTCAAAGGAATAAACAACCCAAGACAGACAAGGACAAGGCCACAACACAGTTCATGTCACAGTGATGACAGAGTGCTTGAGTGTATTAAGCACTCAGACCACTGAAGTGATCCTGAAGCAGATGTTAGTTGTAGGGAAGGCAAAGATAAGAAAATGCGTTGTTTTATAATGGGTGTAATTTTTGTATATGTCCTCTATCAGTAATAGACATCTGCTTTAACCTGGAGTATTCTTGAACTTACTAACAACTCTCTCTTAACGTCTACCTATAATAATTAGTAATTAGGTTTGATTGTATACACATATTTTTACTTTCCTTTCAATCCCTTCATGTGTACCATCAGCTTGAAGAAAGGTTTGGGGCCAGATGACATAAAAAACTAACAATAGATGGACATACAGTTTGAGTGGTGGGACAGATGGTGTTTGACTGCTTCTATACTATAGTACAGTTTTACACTCGCGTGTAAGACATGGACTTGCTTAACTGTAGAAAAGTGAGACTTTTACCTGCTTCCATTCACTGCTGCTATTTTTAACTAAACCACTTCACAGTTTTCCAATATTAAGTATTTTGGTGAAACAATTTTTGCTGGAGTACTAGTAGACAAGCAAGGCAGAAATTTTTTACTTAATTACAATTCTTGTCATTCAACATTGTGGTGTCACAATCCATGGGGTTTTATGTTTTCGGGTTGTGACTTGTTTTTTTTTATATGTATCATTATGTCCTCCATGTTTGTTCCCCAGTTGGTTGCCATTTTCCCCTCAGTATTTACCATTGTTTACCTGTGCCAGTTTCTTGTTTTGCCTGCTAGTCTTTAATTCAATAAAAATCAAGCATCACTAACGTGGGATCCCACTTCCAATTATACTATATTATAAGAAGACAGGGCTCTCCATAAAGCCCCTTTAAATTTCTGGGTAGGCTCCAGGTCTGTTAAGCCTTCAAACTGCTGCTTTTAGAAATTTATGCTGACTCTATCCTCTTTACTGGACGAATCACTGTATAAACCTTTGCCTCCTGACATCACATTCTAGATGAAGAGTTTGTTATCATTGCTTTCATCTTAGGAGACAAATGTGTTATGCCTTGATACCTGAGTTTAGTAGTGCTTCATTAGTGCTAGCATTTTTTCTTTCATGATTTTTACATATTGCTCCACTTTAGACACAGAAATGAATGGAAGCATCATCAGATATAAACGCAAGGCCAACTGAAAAGGACAAATTGTATAAATTATCATTAATATCCTGTAATTGTATTTCTTTTAGTACTGTTGTATTTCATTGCTGTAATGCAATTTCTTTTTTCACTTGATTCTCCAATAGCTTTGCTAGAATCTTGATCTCCACTGAATGTGTTTGGGATCAACATTTTATTCATGCTTAAATCTTCAGCCCCCTCTTGCTGCTCTTCCATTGGTCTTTCTTTGTAATTTCTGTGACCCTGTCTCTACCTCACGTCCTCACGTTCCACAGGAGGAAGTCAAATTTAGAGGCAAGGAGTGGAAAGCTTGTCCTTTTTTATAAGTCAACCAAAGTTCTCTCTGCTAAAGCCCTGGGGTTACACAATAAACATTTCATTTCCTCTGGCAAGTTATTGTAGGCTTATATGATGTAAAAATGCAAAAATGGCCTACGAAAGATTCCTTGTCATTCAATGTTTCTTGGGCTAGGTTCATTTCTAAATCTTAAGGCCTAAATCTATTAATGAGGATTTTACTTCTCCTGTTGCAAAAGGATACAAATGCTTTATTGTGAGCAGATCATGCAAAGAAAAAATTTGTTTTATTCAAAGAGGGAGAAAAAGAGTAGCTATGGAGGAAATTTTGAAATATATCTGGTTAACTCCAGACCAACACAATTGCTGCAGGAGAAGTTTTTTATGACTAATTTCACAAACTGAGCTCATCAGATGTGTTTAGCTGTTTTATGTCACTCTTCTGGTGGTGCCAAAAAAGTACTTCTAAATAAAGGCTTTCATAAATATTTGTACATTTATTTTTTTGCCAAGGTTTTGCTGTTTTATATGTACATTGATCCTATTGGCTTTTTTTGGTTTATTGAAAAACCAAACCACGCATCCCATAATGCTTCGACAAGACTGAGCAAACAATTTTTGGTCCATCCATTTAGACTGAGCATTGTTCGGAGAAAAACCTTGCTCTTTACTTTCCGCTTTTGGCCCCTCTCATTTTGAAACTAACACCATCTCTCTATGTGCTTTCCACGGCTTCCTATAAACCAGTATTTTGATAAATTCAACAGTCCATAATATCTGTGAATCCCATAATTAAATCCAAACTACATCAAATGACCAAAACAAGCCACACCAATAAGCTATTGTGTTTTGCTAATTCAAAGTTATCTTATTACTTGCTATATAATATTTCTCCTATAGCATTTGATAAGGTTACAGTATACAGAGAAACGGTTTTGACAATTCCTCCTTTCACAATCTCTCTAGATGGTGCCGGGTTCCCTCGTATGCTCTCTTCTCCTCAGCTCACCCCACAGGTTTATTTTAGGATTCAGGTCTGAGGATTGGGATGGCCATGGAAGAAGGCTGATTTTATATCTGGTGAACCATTTCTATTTTCATTTGGCCAAATGTTTTAGAATATGTTGATGCTTAAAGGCCTAATATTGACCAATTTTCAGTTTTCAGTCAGAGACAACCATATTTTATTTAAAATTTCCTGGTACTTCAAAGAATTAATTCAATATTGTTTAAAGACTCTTTGGAGGAGAAACAGGCCCAAAGCATCGAAGATCCTCCGCCATACCTAACAGTACCTCATATTTATCAGTTTTTCTCTCAACACCCATTTGGAGTGCTTGAATCTGAAATGTGCAATCCTGGTCGTCCAGTTAAAGTGCTCGTCTAACATTTACACTTGTAATGAAAGGATTTCGTGCCTCCCAAACAACCGGTTGGTATGTAGATATCTAATGGTTGTTGTGAACACTTGAGGGCCCCAAGATGCTTAATTGAGTTGCAACTTTCCATGTAGTTGTTTCCTGACTTATCCAAATCATCACACATTTGGCCTGCTAGATTAGCATGTTCTGTTGTCTTTTCCGTTTTGAGGAAGGGCTAAGAAAAATGGGCCTCTGTTTCATGTCATATTTACACTCCAGGGAAACAGGAAGTCTTGGTTCAATAATTAGTAATCCATGACTAATAAGTTCCTAGATACTTTCAAAATATACATGCTTTTAAAAGTTTATGTTGCTTTTAAAGCATTATTAGAAAAATAATTGTAGAATCAGTGATTATTTTTGCCTCATTACAAAAAAGGAGAGAAGTTAATATGTCTTTCAAATTTGAAGAAGATGCACACTACATTGCAGTATAGGCTAAAGGTATAACCCTAATATAACCAATAATAATTTAATAAAAATGCTCCATAATTTTTGGTTATCCTTCTCTCTGTCCAGACAAGCAGAATGTCTCTCAGAGCCAGACTGCCAATTACTCTAACAGATTGTTACACCCAACACACACTACCATGTCCTGCTGAGCCAATATAAACACAGCTAATGATAATACTGAGGTTTTCTTTAGGATGATGTAGTGTATTCATGTATGAAAAAATAAAAAGATTTTCCACGCTGCTCTTAAATTTTCATCCAGCCTGCTGAATGGTTGCAGGATAAGAGGGGGAAAATGAGATAATCTATCTGTGTGTTTAGTTTTTCTGGACAAATGAGCACCCGTTCCTGTTCACACCCCTTTGTTCTTTCTAATCAAAGAGCTAAATGCTTGCTTTCTAATCCATGTTCATGGTTGATTGCTGACTTAAGTCGCCTCCATGTCTAAACCCATGTTTTTTGGTTTACACCATATTTCAGCCATGGAGGCATCGTAGCTTTAGGAAAATAAATCAAGCTGATTTAGGGATTTCCTGCCTTTTAGTATTGGGTTGAGAAAAGTTGGAATGGATAATGAAAGTCTCCAGGTTTTAAATAAACAGCCCTTTCGCATATGTTGAAGTCATGTCTTTGGGAGCATATGAAATCCTTTGTCAATGAGACAAAAGGCAATAAAACACAGGGCGGTGGCAAGAAGTTAGCACTGCTGACTTGGAGCAGGTTTTGCTATTAATATTATCCTGGAGGACATGACCTGGCTTACTACCAAACTCTGAAAAATGTCCTCATTAAGCTTAAATGGAGGTGCGCTGCCAGTGACTGTTGCCTTGTGTCTCCAGCATTTAATTTAACTAATTTACTTGGCTATTAATTTACAGCAGGTATCTAAAGGTCGAATAGCGGTGGTAAGCAGGGCAAAACTAAAAGCTTTAAGTATGCAAGAGGTAAACTGGAAACATCTCAGAGACAAATGATTCTGTAGTTGTACAAAGGTGTCTAAGTGCAATTTTCTGGAATGCAATTTCCTTTTGTAATAAAGTTTGCTGAGTTTTGTTTGACAGGTTGGACTTTTACTTGGGCTAAGAACTCAAAGTTCAAATTTTCGTTTGGTTACAACTAAGGATGCAAATTAAGTTATTCTGTGGCTTAAGCACAGGTTCCAAGGTCTGTCTGTTGGAGAAGCAGTGGCAAGGATCATGTCTCAGTGATTCTGTAAAACCAAAGAGAAACAACTGGACTAAGTAGAGACAAGATATTCATTTAAGTTGACTTGTGCATGAATTATAAAAACACTTAATGATTTGTTTTGGTAGATGGTATAATTGAACTTACTTCTGCCACTGTCGAAAGTGCGAATCCTTCTATAATTGGTCGCTACCATTGGACAAGTTTAACATATATAACATTTGAGATTAAGACTCCACATTGTTGTTCCTGATGTAGGCTTGTGAAATTAATCAATTGCTCCTATTCATATGTCAGCTGTTGAGAAACGACAGTTGTCAATGAATGGCTGCTACCTCTCCCATTTCACTCTGAAATTTTGTTTAAATTCCTTGAGTAACACTTTTTGACAAACTGGGAATTCGATTCTTTATCCCACGTAGATGATGAGCTAAAAAAGATATGGCCTGAAACTGTCTTAGCTGGGATTTTGTTCTAGCTTTCACTGTCTTATCCAATGACTCTTAAATTTTGTGAGACGTCTTTTGTTGATGGGTTTAGTTCATCTTGATGTGCAAAGATGATGTGCCTCTAGCACA
Source organism: Crenichthys baileyi (assembly GCA_036173005.1). Lineage (NCBI taxonomy): Eukaryota > Metazoa > Chordata > Actinopteri > Cyprinodontiformes > Goodeidae > Crenichthys > Crenichthys baileyi. The sequence continues at coordinate 104,420 of JAHHUM010002996.1, read as the reverse complement.
TTCAGTTGTTTGTATTGTAGCAAGTTGTTGTCATTTGCATTATTAGTTTTACAAATTTTAACTGCTAGTCTTTGTAACATAACTCTAAAATACTCAGAAAGCTCTCACTTTTAAATTCTAAAATCCTTCTGGTTGTTAGGAACAACAAATTTATATTTTATTGTTCATTTTATGAGCTTATATTTAGGGCATGAAGCAGGAACAGAAAACTTGTGCTGCATGAACTGGGATCAAATCAGGTCATGTTAAAAAGAAAAAAGTCTAATGTCAGACACATCCTTAAAATGACTCACATTTTCACGAGTGTGAAAATCCAGGAGTTTCTTAACTTTCAGTAGAGCAGAAAATATTCACTCATACTCCTATTCATAACAAATCCTCCTCTTAAGCATTACATTTTTCAAATTGAAAAGTGGGGGATTTTTTTGTGAAAAATGATTTTAGCCACTTTTTTGTTGATTTCAGTTTTGGCATAGAACAGCAGTATAGAATCTAAAAAAAAATTTAAATTTTGTACTGGGGAATCTCTTTATTTTGTTGGAGAACATTTGTGAACGCGATGCGTGGCAGAAATCTGAAAAGTCTCCACCACCAGATCTCTAGAGGCATAAAAGGAGAGTAAAGATACCTCCTAAACCTGCTCTTTTTAGGCTACTAGTAAATACAGCTAATCCCAAAAGTATTCATACCCCTAGCAGATTTATATTTAAAATAATTTTCTTTCTACCAAGAAGTTTGTTTTGGAGCAATGGTGGCATCAGTGGTAGGGGTTTGTCCTGTAATAGGTGGGTTGCCGGTTCGAACCCCCGCGCCGTGTGTCTCAGTCGTGTTCTTGGGCAAGACACTTCACCCGCCTTGCCTGCTGATGTTGCTCAGAGGTTTCTGTGGCGCTGATTGCATTGAAGTGGTAAGCTACATTATAGCTTTACCACTGTACAAATGTGTGGATAACTGATTGTAGTGTAAAGTGCTTTGGGGTCTCTGGGGACTTGATAAAGTGCTAAACAAGTGCAGGCCATTTACCATTTAGGACATCTCTCAAAAGATAATAAAACAATCAAAAAAATTATGTATCAGCCTCCATTTATGTTTTTTAAAAATCATTTGTACTCTTAGTAATTAGTGTAAAAATCTTTACTGGTTTTACAGCAATCAGCAGCTCCTATAACTACTGACCAGTGTTTTGAATATTTTCGCTGGTATTTTGATGATTTATCTTTGGCTCCAAGTCTTTGAGTTTGGAAGGCCTCCATGCCATCACAATAATCTTTGAGCCAGAACTACTTGGATTTAAGTCAGGACTAAAGCTAGGCCACTCCAAAACATTAATATTACTTACAGTCAGTGGAAACATGTTAAAACATGTTAAATTAAAAAATAGCTTTAAAACTAAAGTAAAGCAGAAGAGATAACAGTTAAATCTGATGTATGAAGCCATAAATTCAAATCCAAACCAGATCAACCGACTTTGAACCAATGATTTTTGCCTGTCACAACCAACCAATTTTCACTGCATACTGTACGTAATACATTATTAATAATTGAAATAAAACCATCTCCGGATTTCATTTATTCTCAGGTCTCTTTTTAGAATGAAGAATGAAATCATAGGCCTGCAGTCAAAATGTGGAACTGCAGAAGGATTTATAAATGGAACATTTCTTCATTATTTTATACTATAAAAATAGTTGGACACTCTATGGTCAGTCTCTACAACATTCCCTTTGGCAAAAATAACTTGTAAAGTCTTTTTTTGGCTGTTAGGGGTATTCTTTATTTGTTTATTGGGAAGATTTTCTCATTCTTCCAGATGAAAATGGATGGTTTGTAAAAGTATTCATACCTCTTAAGATCAGTGTAAATGCAGCTGTTCCGTGAAAGCCTCAGAGGTTTGTTAGAGAACATTAGTGAACCAACAGTATCACGAGCATCCTGTGGAGCTCTCATTTAGTCATGCACTCTACAAATCTCGCCTTTTCTTAAAAGTGTCAGGAAGAAAACCATTATTGAAAAAAGCCAAAAGAAGTCCTATTTGCAATTTGCCACATGTAGGGGACACACAGCAAACATGTTGAAGAAGGTGCTCTGGTCAGGTGAAGAAAAAGAAGCTTTTGGTCTACATGAAAAACACTATGGAAACACTATGGAAAACTAATACTGTAATTCCCCCTAAACATACCAGCCAAACCATCAGGCTGGGCTCTGGGTACGATTTTTTTAAGCATGCACAGAACGGATGTTCATAGTTAATGGGAAGGTGGATGGAGCAAAATATAGGATATTCCTGGGAAGAAAACCAGTAAGTGGCTCCAAAAGACTTGAGACCGAGATGGAGGTTCATCTCCTAGAAGTGGTGGGGGGTAGTTAAGGGGTATGAAGACATTTGCAAGACACTGTAACTTCTCTGGGGCTCAATCATGGGAAACATTTTGACAATTTTAAAAGAAATCTTTGATAAAAAATCTACTTGCTTTTTAAAAATCAGCATGCCACAACAGCCACATCCCTCTTTTAAAATACAGGTCATAAAATAAAAGTCTAAAGTATTGGAAAGAAATTGTTAATGCAATATAGAACCGTTTGACATTTTATTTCTAAATTCTGTGACTCATGTTTTTGGGATATCTGCATGAATGTTTTAAAATCTCCCCCCCCCCGGGAAATTTCATCTAACTTTGGGAATATATATATATATATATAAAATTTATATATATATATATATAAAATATTATATTATTTACTACGACAAAAAACTAGAGCAGTATGCCTCCGTCAGGTAGTAGCAGTCTGAATCCATGTCCCCCACTTTTTTTTATTTTTATTAAATATTAAAACACCAAAATCAACCAAGCTTCCTTTTCCCTTCTCGTTGCTGTTTTGCCATGATGACAGATGGCTGATTTTCTCTTAAACAAACAATCTCTCAACACTCACAACTCACTTTGTGCTGAACTGGACCCCCACTGTATAGAGAGCCATGCTAATCTTCTGCTTAGCCACACGTGAGCGAGGATAGCAGGAGTGACTTGTACTTATGTTGAATACCAGCTCTATGTGTCTCTGTTATTTCAAAGGGAGGGCGCTGAGGAGAGGGACAGGCCATTCCAGTGGCATTTCCAGCAGCAGTCAACAAACGCTTGTCCTCTCAGAGCTAAGCAGGCTTTAAAAGGCTTGCAGCTTCTTGCGTGTACAAGTAAGCTCTCGCTTTTGGTCAAGGGCCCCTCAAAGGGTCAACATGTTGTATCACAAAAGCTGAATTGATGCATCAAAAAGATGCTAACGCTTTTGAGCTTTTCCTCGCATCTACATCATTGTCTTCTCACTTAACCTTACTGTTAGTTTTGTGGCTGTACTCCTCCTTTTGGTATCCACATTTAAAGCATTACACTACCCTTTAAATGTTATGTCTTCAATTTTTATAGGCTTGAGGAAAATGATGGCTCTGAGAGGGAGTGAGGTGATTGTATCCCCTGGCTCAATGTGTTACAAATGCCTAAATTCTTTCTCAGATGAGAAACTAGATTTGTTAACTGGTTGCTGAAAAAGCTCTATAATCATGTTTTCTACATATATCTGAACTGTGAAAAAATACCCCAATTTTTTCTTCCACACACAGGGCAAATGTTTCAAGTTTAAATCACTAATTGTTAATATTTAGATGGAGAGTGTTCCATCTAGGAGCAACGCTACCTCTGGTGGTTGTTAGTGCATAACGCATGCTGCAGAAATAATTCTTTTGGTTCATCTATATCTTCTGGATTAAAACATTTGCACAGAATGTATTTTGTGCAAAACTACTGATACACTTTTATGATCCATAAAGGTCATTTAAATTGGTGCAGTATAAATTGTTAATCAAATACAACAACAAAAATTTCAAACAGAACTGGAAGCCTGTAAACCTCTGAATTTGATCACTTGCAAAAAGTGATGAAATGAAGGATATCATGTTAACCACTGATAGAGTCATAGGTTCCTATGTGGTCCAATATACAGTGCCTTTTAAAAGTATGCAAACCCCTTGAAGTTTTTCACATTTTGCCAAATTACAACCACACACAATATTTTGATTGATATTTTGTGATGGGTTGGTCTGCCAAGACTTAGAAGTCCACTTAAACTGACAGCATTAATTAGAGAAGCAGCCAAGAGGCCTAATAGTAACTACAGTAACCACAGTAATCTCAGGTGGAAGAGTCTGACGACACCTATAAGTCATGCACACCAAAACCAAAAAAAAAACCATGTTGAAAACAAATCACATTAGCAGTTTCCCACAAGCCATGCTGAGCACAAAGCAAGCATTAAAAATAGGTGCTCTGGTCAGATGAGACAAAATTTAAGTTTTTTTTTTCACCTACATGCAAAATGCTTTGTGACAGAAATTTAAACTAGCACATCACCCTAAAATCCCATCCTCAAAGTGAAGCATTGTGGTGGTGGCAGCATCATGCTGTGCATACAATTTCCTTCTACTCTACAATTATGCACTACTTTGTGTTGGTCTAAAATCCCATTAAAACTCACTTAAGTGTGTGGCTGTAAGGGGAAGAATGTATTAATGTTTAAGGATTAGGATTTCTTTAAGGCACTGTATTAGAAGAGCAACTGTGATTCAGATTTCTAGAAGGTCTTATGACACCTAGGACATTACAATTTGATTGTGGGTGGGGTTCAGCAACAAATCTTGGCACTCATGCTGGCCTGTGTCCACAGCCGAAGTAATCAACTTATAAATATCCGACCTGAATTATGAGCTGGTCTGATGTTTTATTCTACTTGATTCCGATGTCCAAAAAACATGTGTTTGTGCCTCATCCAAGAACTGCATGTCAGGTAGCAGGGGGCTATGGGATGCTTTCCTTGAATGCAGTGGACAATTAGCAGGATGACACCCCCACTGGACTACTGCTTATCTGTCCTGCATTTCAGTGGCATACAAAGGTTTAACCATTGCCTTTCTATCCATCTGATGCTGTAGCATATGTATTGTGAAATCCAGCTAAGCTAGACTGTAAGAGATTGATTATGGACATGTTGGAAAATTCCTCAGCGTGGGCATTGCAATTTAGAGAAGCAATATTTGCAGCCCTGATAACATTAATTAACATTGCAATACTTTGCAGTCACTATGTGATGTAGATTCACTCACCTCCATATGCCGAATGCTTGGAATGGTTAGAATGGGAGGGAAGTTGGACCTATTGTTTAATAAACTAAAAGCCTGTTTATTAAGCACTGATCCCTCATCCTCAGATGATCATGCAACCACAAAGTATAAAACAAAAAACAGATGGTGACATTGAAGGAGCAACTTATTCTGTCCTTAAACAGTTGCTCCTTTGAAAGTTTACATCCTTCATCCCACTACACATGGACTATACAAAACTGTAGGTGCATCATTAGAAATACACACACTTCAAGGATGAGGCAGGACTGCCTCAAATGTTTCACCAAATGGTACTCATTTATCAATGTTCAGATCCACATGACACGCGTTTTAGATACGCCAACATACATAGCAGGTTAACATACAGTGTGACAGATTAAAAACAACATGCTACATTGGAAAATGGCTATGGAAGGGCAAACAACAGCGGATATGAGCCATAGGAATTGATGCTGATGGTTTTGTGCCAATAGCATTGCAGACATTCATAGGTCTAATGACACTGGACTACTTTAGAGCCTAACTTAATATTAGCCTAACTTAATCTGAAAGATTACATTGTAGTACACTGCTCAAAAAATTAAAGGGAACACTTAAGCAACACAATATAACTCCAAGTTAATCAAACTTTTGTGAAATCAAACTGTCCACTTAGGAAGCAACCACGATTGACAATCAATTTCACATGCTGTTGTGCAAATGGAATAGAATAGGGGTAAATCTTTGGCGATTAACAAGACACACTCAATAAAGGAGTGGTTCTGCAGGTGGGGACCACAGACCACATCTCAGTACCTATGCTTTCTGGCTGATGTTTTGGTCACTTTTGAATGTTGGTGGTGCTTTCACACTCGTGGTAGCATGAGACGGACTCTACAACCCACACAAGTGGCTCAGGTAGTGCAGCTCATCCAGGATGGCACATCAATGTGAGCTGTGGCAAGAAGGTTTGCTGTGTCTGTCAGCGTAGTGTCCAGAGCCTGGAGGCGCTACCAGGAGACAGGCCAGTACACCAGGAGACGTGGAGGAGGCAGTAGGAGGGCAACAACCCAGCAGCAGGACCGCTACCTCCACTTTTGTGCAAGGAGGAACAGGTGGAGCACTGCCAGAGCCCTGCAAAATGACCTCCAGCAGGCCACAAATGTGCATGTGTCTGCACAAACGGTTAGAAACCGACTCCATGAGGATGGTATGGGGGCCCGACGTCCACAAATGGGGGTTGTGCTCACAGCCCAACACTGTGCAGGACGCTGGGAATTTGCCAGAGAACGCCAGGATTGGCAAATTCGCCACTGGCGCCCTGTGCTCTTCACACTTAGCACATGTGACAGACTTGACAGAATCTGGAGACACCGTGGAAAGCGATCTGCTGCCTGCAACATCCTTCAGCATGACCGGTTTGGCAGTGGGTCAGTAATGGTGTGGGGTGGCATTTCTTTGGAGGGCCGCATGGCCCTCCATGTGCTCGCCAGAGGTAACCTGACTGCCATTAGGTACCGAGATGAGATCCTCAGACCCCCTGTGAGACCATATGCTGGTGCGGTTGGCCCTGGGTTCTTCCTAATGCAGGACAATGCCAGACCTCATGTGGCTCGTGTGTCAGCAGTTCCTGCAAGATGAAGACATTGAAGCTATGGACTGGCCCGCCCGTTCCCCAGACCTGAATCTGATTGAGCACATCTGGGACATCATGTCTCGCTCCATCCACCAACATCACGTTGCACCACAGACTGGCCAGGAGTTGGCGTATGCTTTAGTCCAGGTCTGGGAGGAGATCCCTCAGGAGACCATCCACCGTCTCACCAGGAGCATGCCCAGGCATTGTAGGGAGGTCATACAGGCACGTGGAGGCCACACACGATACTGAGCCTCATTTTGACTTGTTTTAAGGACATTACATCAAAGTTGGATCGGTCTGTAGTGTGTTTTTCCACTTTAATTTTGTGTGTGACTCCAGATCCAGGCTTCCATTGGTTAATAAATTTGATTTCCATTGATGATTTTTGTGTGATTTTCTTGTCAGCACATTCAACTTTGTACAGAACAAAGTATTCAATGAGAATATTTCATTCATTTAGATCTAGGATGTGTTATTTGAGTGTTCCCATTATTTTTTTTGAGCAGTGTATATTTTCATGGTGTGTTATGTATTGTGAATGGTGTGTTATGTATTGTGAAAGAGAAGCAAGACAGAACAAGGAAAAGTTGGCACCATATCTGCAACAAGGACTGACTAAACAAATCCAATCCCATATTCTGCCTTTATACGGAGAGGGCTTGTTACTTAAAATCTAATAGTCAAGAGACAGAAAGAAAATTAGTAACTAGCTACAGCCAACTATATTTTTCTTTGAGCATATACAATAATTAACTTTATATATATGTTCCCAGACCCGGTCCTTAGCCATCCCCAGCTGTGTATTTTTAGTGCCAGCAACCAGGCTGAGGCCACTGTCATTTCCCAACAAGGATTCAGTCTTATGGCGTCTCGTCTCATATGAAGCCTACTGGCTTGAATCCACCACACTTGTCTCAGTAAACCAAACCTTAATGACAGGATTGTCTAAACTTAGAGACTGTAAAAATGCCTCTGGGTACTTCCATTTGTCTCTGTCTATTTCCTATATCTTCTGCTCTGAGTTTAAGTGTACTTTTCTTTTATATGTGCGGTTTATGCTTCCGGCTATGAAAGAAAATGTTATTTCAGCTTTGAATAAAAAATTGTTCTAGAACATTCCTGCAACATCGCTGCCTCATGCAATGTGTAAATGTATAGCTGGTACATTTTTTTATTTCTTTCCTTCCTTTTTCAGGGGCACACAGGATGCAAGCTAAAATAAAGCCACAGGGAAGCTCTGTATTTTTCCTCCTTCTTTTCACAACCTATTTTGAATGGGGCCCTTCTACAAAACTCATTAATATCATAGCATAGTCACACCTATATTGGCTTGCTGAACTTCCTGCAGAAATCCAAACAGGGCATGAGGAGAAGAAGGAGACAGATTGACTTGAGAATTTCTCATGTTTGCCTCCTGTGTAGTGCCAGTGCCTTGCTTTATGAAGAGCACTCACTAAGGTATCACTGTGACTTATTTCACAGAAATCATCCATCAAAGGTTTTCATTTAGATCTGAAAGGTGACCCTTTTAACTCATTCTCTACCTAAAGCCTGGCTCTCTCATCTGTTTATGTTTTGGTGCACAAACATAGAAAGGACCTTTCAGGCCCCTTCTTTCGTGATTTGTGATAGTCTGCCTTTTGTCATATTTTCTACATGATGGAAAAACATGATCACCACTCTAGAACCAAAGGCCTTCTCTGTTTTTGCACCAAGTATGCCTCACTATAAGAATAGTGATATAGATACACTAGATTGCCAAAAGTTTTAGCTTGTCTGCCTTTGAATAACATCCCATTCTTAATCCATTGACCCTTTGATCCATTAACCCTTTGCAGCTATAAGAGCTTCAACTCTTCTGGAAAGGCGTTCTAAACGATTTAGAAGTAAGTCTTTGGGACTTTTTGACTATTTTTGTAGATGTTCATGTGTGAGGTCAGACACTAATGTTGGACAAAAAGGTCTGGCTTGTTGTCTCTCCTCTAATTCCTTTAATAGGTGTTCTTTCTTGGCAATAAAGCTGATTCTGATTCTGATTTCTCTCAGGTTGAGGGCAGCTCTGTGCAGGTCAGTCAAGTTCTCATCCATGTATTTACTGTATGTACTCCATGATCCCCTTTGCACGAAAATTTAAACTTCACAGATGCTCAGCCATGGAAACCCATTCTATGAAGCTCTCTTCACACTGTTCTTCAGCTAATCTGAAGGCCACATTAAATTTGCAGAGCAGTGGATATTATGAACCACACTGTCTGCTGACCCTGCTCTGTGATTTTGTGTGGCCTACAACTAACTGAGTTGCTGTCAATCCCAACCTCTAACACTGTTTTTATAATAACAATAACAGTTGACTGTGTAATATTTAGTGGAAAGGACATTTTATAACTGGTTTCATTGCACAAGGGCCCCTCTCTGTCACAGTACCTTGCTGAAATTTACCGAGTTCCTGAGAGTGACCCATTCTTTCACAAATGTTTGTAGGCAGTTTTGACAGATGTAGGATTTTATACAAGGGTGACCATGGAACCATTGCAACACCTAAATGACAGGTGTAATGTACATAATGTTTAAAATATGTAGATGCAGAAGCTATCAGAAGCATTTATTTTTATTTTATACATTATACTCATTTTACTTATAAATGTGATTCTGGAAAAAAACTGTCACCTATGAAATATACATTTTTGTACATTTTTTAGAGCGATTGATGTATTTAAACATTTATTGTGTGACTTAAAATTATGTTTAAATTGATTATTTTAGCTATTTATGTATTAGTTTTATTTATGTGTTATTATATTCTTCATACATTGTCAGTGAAACTGGAGACTTCACAGAGATGTGTGTTAATATTTCTACAAAGAATACACCATAATGTACACATTAAACTCTGGCTCTACAACAAGCCCTTAAGGTGTTTTAAGTAGCCATTAAAATTTTGATTAGGCACTGAAAATACAAGTTCTTTATAATTACCAGTGCCAAGAATGTGAACAACCATTTTCTTCATACAGCATGTGTGATGGACAACGAACACTGCACATCACCCTGAACACAGCATCCCCATGAGGAAAGATGATAGTTGGAGAGTCATGCTGTAGGGATGCCTTTATTCAGCAGTGACAGGCAGGCTGGTCAGAGTTGATCGAAAGAAGAAAAGACAAAGTTTTAGTCTTTAGGGATTTATTAACAGGTTAACACCCAACATATGCCTCATATTACTCATTAAGCAAAATATATTAACAAAAATGTTACTCCACCGGTTCTCAATAAGATCAAGATCTGACTTTCCCAAGGACTCTGACTTTCTCCAGGACTTTGCCCCAGACTTGGTCTTTCCCCAGGACTTTACCCAGGACTGCCGCAAGATCTAGGCCACCATCCCCAACCTATCACGCTCCCAGTTCTATGGTTAGTCTGAGGTTCCTTTCCTGGAATGCTGTATTTGTTTTATGTCACACATGTCCAAATACTTTTCTTTTAGTTTTGACAGATTTTTTTTTGACAACTTTATTCCAGAGGTCTTGGTCTTCTGTTTCCATTTTCTCTGTTGATACTGTAGTCCTGTCTTAGTCTTTTTCTTACAGAGCAAATGCTTTCGTCCTTTCACACCACCCATGAAAGTTAAACTTGTGCAGTCTCTTTCAGTTTGTACAAGCATCTCCTTTTATAAGTAAAAATAGTCTGCTTCAGGTCCTTTAATGACATCTAAGGGTTTTTGACTTCCTTTAGCATCTGACAGTCTGCTGTCAGGGTAATAGATTTGCATAGATTTCAAGAGCTGAGATTTGAAATTATTTTAAGACTTCTTTAAATCCCTTATCACAGGGATCCCAACCATCCAACACCAGACCAGTAACCAGTTGCGGGTTTACAAAAACATGTGTGTATTTTTGTTTTGTATTGAAAACCAAAGTGTGTGAACAGTTTTACTAAACTAAAAACTGAAAGTCTCCGTGTGCTTCATGTGCTTGACAAGTAAAAAGATACACAGTTATAGGCAGCAGTAAGAGAAGCCTTACCGGACTGATAGGCTGCTCCAATCTTCTTTCTGAAGGCCTCAGACAAGTTTCATAGGATGTCCTGATTTCTTCACATGCCTGCATGTGAAAAGCTGGTAGAGACATACCCTAAAGGATGGAAACTAAATGTACTTAGAAGGGTTAAATGCAAATGCACACTAAACTTATAGATTCGATTTTTATTTGTAAATATAACAAAAGTTTTGATTCCACTATTGTTGGTCCAGCACATTGTAGTTGTGATGTAACAAAGCGTTAAACTGTGAGGGGTGTGAAACTTCTCTATATTAGGAATGTTTCAGTTGAGTGGTTGCCAAACTGCCAATGTTCTTTTTTTTGGTTTGTGTTTACTATGATCAGGTCCAGCTCACCATTACGTTGTTTCTGATGTCGACACAGTGTTAATAATTGTGGATGCATTCAGTTCATTTAATCCAGTCCGCTCTATCAACAATTTTTTGTAAGGACTACATTCTGCAATCAATAATGCAGAGATGTTACAGCTGTCATTAGCTATAGACAGCTATAGACAGTTTTTGGAGATTATCCACCAACAGTTTTGCTAGAACAAGAGCACTGGAAAGGAAGAAAATCTGTATATTCTGCACATTCATCAGCTTACTGCCAGAGGGGAACTCTTGGCATCAAAATAAGCAAGTATAGCATGTACAATTTTCAGAAAACCCAAAACTTCATACTTAAATGGTGGCGTCCCTCCCACCAGTTAAAAGACCACACTGAGGCTGCCACAGGATTCCAACGAGTGTCTATGGGTGTTTTCAAAGAATCATATACTATATAACATATATTGGATACATGTAGCACATCAAAGGAAACTGTACTGCTGCCAAAGAAGACGCACAGCACTGATTATGAACACCCACCCTTCAAAAACACAGTGTTAACATGTATAAAAGAGCTGAGACAAAAAAAAGAGGAGAGGAGAACAAGATGAGTTAGCCATTCACAAAGCTCTTAAAAACAGTTTAAGAAATAAAAGTTCTGGATAAGATGCATGGATGGATGACGACAGTCTGAACCGACAACAGATGTGCACATTTAACATTCTTTACAAAGCAGCTAAGTGAGGAAGAGCGGGGTGCTCAACAACCTCAAAACATCTTTGCAGCAGCAGCATACAGAACTTTCATCAGTTAGTTAGATGTGACTGCAGGAGTGTGGAGGTAGACAACAATTTGAAAAAGAAACATTAGAAAATAAAAGAGCATGTTTCAGAGTTAAAAGTTTGGCTGAAGCAATATCAGAAGCATCAAACTGTTCTAACACAGAATAATTTGATACAGAGGAAGAAACCACATCGCTTATTCTAAGGTATCATTATAGAATAGTCTTTCCTCTCATTGAAAAACAATAGATGCATTGATTATAGCAGAGGGATGTTCCTAAAATATCAAGTGAAGATTACAAATCTCTCAAAAGACAATTACAAACACAGGCATCTTTCAAGCTCCAAGCAATATGTATAATAAAAAAGTACAATAAAACCCACTATGATATATTGCAGATACAAGATACATCATAAAACTCAATCTGCTGAGTAGCAGTAGCTACAAATGCTGCAATGAAACCTCTCCCTCAGACTAAAACCTGCCTACTGCACTGTGTCTTAGGTATGACTGGCAGAAAGTTGCTGTGAAACAAAACCCTATTCAGGTCAGATAAGATCACTTTCTGAAGGGCCACTCTCGATACAAGTTCAGTACAGAAACAAAAACCAAAAACAACCCGAATAAGGTGGGCGGAGGGGGCCTTGGAAGGACGGCCAGCATCAAAACAGAAAGGTTCAGGCGGGCAACCCGGTGGTTGTCCTGTGCGGTCATAAAATTCAGGCGGGCGACATGGTGGTTGTCCTGTCCAGGCACAGAGTTCAGGTGGGCGACCAGGAAGCCGTCCAGTGCAGATACAAAGTTCAGGCGGGAGCCAGAACCCACAACGTAGAGACCTGGACTGCCGGTAGTGGCGACGTCGGCGAAGACTTGGAGACCAGCAGAGATGTAGGAACCTGGGCGGCCAGCGGCGGCGACATTGGCGAAGACCTGGAGGCCGACAGAAGCGCAGAAACCTGGGCGGCCCGCGGCAGTAACAAAGGCAAAGACCTGCAGACCAGCCGTCCTTGATTCTCACTGACACGGCGCCTGGCCAACCCTCGGAGGCAGAAGCAGAGCCTGGCGAACCCTCGGGGCAGAAGCAGAGCCTGGCGACCCCTCAGAGGCAGAGGCAGAGCCTGGCGACCCCTCAGAGGCAGAGGCAGAGCCTGGCGAACCCTCAGAGGCAGAAGCAGAGGCTGGCAAACCCTCAGAGGCAGAAGCAGATCCTGGTGAACCCTCAAAGGCAGAGCCTGGTGAACCCTCAGAGGCAGAAGCAGAGCCGACAGGATCCTCAGAGGCAAGACCAGGAACAGGACCAGACAGTTCGTCCTCTAACCCCTCACCTCTAAGTTCAGGGACAAGGACGAGGACTGGTTTCTCCATGCACCCCTGGAAGGCCTTGGGACCAAGAGTTGGGGTTTGGACATCTTCCATTATTCCAGGGGTGTCCAGCTGCCCAACAGATACTGGAGCAGTGGCTGGGGCGTCGAGTCGACCAACAGCGGAGACTGCGGCTGGGGCGTCAAGTCGACCTGGCGTGGGCTGTGTAGCAGTGCTCTGGAGATCTGGCGTAGGCTGAGCTGCAGCCCGCTCTGGAGACGTGGAGTGGGCTGAGCTGCAGCACCGCTCTGGAGACGTGGCGTGGGCTAAGCTGCAGCACCGCTCCTGAGGTCTGAGGTGGGTAAAGGTGGGTGGCAGTAAAACTGCCTTACTGCTGTCTCGTAATCCTCCTCCATCTCCCTTAATTTCTCCTTCAGCTGAGGAGAAAGATGGAAGAGACTTATTCTCCTGAAATTCTTGATCTGCCCAGCAAAAAACATCAACTGTTCCTCTTGCTCGTCTGCTGTTGTCACAGAAACCTGGGCTGGAGCAAAGACGGCATAGGCGGATCCTCAGCAAGCCTGGGAGATGGTGCTGTGGCAGACGAAGGCGTGAGAAAAACCGCTGCAGCTGCAGTGGACATGGAGACCTCCTCCTTGACAGTTTGACAGCTGGAACCCATCCCGCTCCGGTGTTCTCTGCGGCGGGAGGAAGACATGGGCTTTGCTGCCGAATGTTGGGAAGGAGGGGAGGAGCAGGATCTCATTGGAACCAGTCCCCGGACAAGGAATCGCCAACATGGAACAGTCATGAAGCCGACTGCGGCACAGACAGGCCCGCAGAACGGCGAAGCGTTTTCTCCCGAGACAGGTATGTGAACAGGTCCAGGGTGTTAGCAGGAGAGGGCTGCGGCGCAAGATGGCAACAAGAATGAACAGAATGAACTGAAATGTTTGAGAAATGCGAGAAATGAACAGAATGATAGTGTATATATGGAGTGTGGTACAGTTGAAACGAGAAGACTGATTACATGATGCAGGTGGACCAAATGAAGCTGATTGTAGGTTGACAGATGCAAGGAGAACAAAACATGACTAGGGCAAACAGCAATACAAACCAATCGGGAAAACATAACATACAGAACATGAACAATACTAAGAAACTAAAGCACAGCCAGGAAAACAGAAGCAAGATCCAAAAACGTAAACTAGAAATAAGAATAACTAAAACCCAAACAAAAACAAAAACACCCTTGAATCATGACAGCTATGTTGTCTTTAGCATCAGATACACCTCCTTAAACACACCTGTTGCATATAGAAAGTAAATGCAGAACAATTATTAAACCACTTTAATAACACTTCAGGGGTAACAGTTAATTGATCTATGACAGCAAAAGCCCTACAGTGTTATGGTCCTTAGGTGTTTGAGTTTTGAGTTTCTTTCATTTATTGGTTTTCTTCATTTGCCTTTTGTTTATATTCTCTTAGTGTTGCCATTTTAGTTCACTCCTTAGTATACACATTTCTTAGTTCATTTTTGTTTTCTTTGGGCATTTAGATTTTTCTGTCAGATTTTGCTAGTCTTATCTATCTCCATTCAGTTACACGGTGTAAAAAAGTTTCCTCTGTACTGCTCCTCTGCCTTCCTCTGCCTCAGCTGTTCCACATTCTCACCTGATTGCTCAGACTTGCTTGCAATGCCTTTTTCAACACTTACCTCTGTTTATAGGCTTTCTGGTTGTCAGGGGCGGTGCTAGTCATCTGGGTGCAGAATGAAATAACGTTCAAATTACAGCGCAGAAGGGGTCCAAAAAGTACAGAAGTATAATAAAGTTATTAATAAAGTTCTGTTGATATAGCTTGTGTTTAAAGGGAAGATAAAATGTTAGTGTCATCGCAGTAAAAAAAATGGTGGCTCTAGAATCTTTCTGTTCCTTACCGTGGTGCTTCAAACAGCTAATCAAGAATTGGTTGTAACTTTAGTTACAAACCTTTCTCCATAAACCACCAATTTGAGATTTCCAAACATAATAACCAGTGTTGGTTAAAAAGACTCAAACAACTGCAGCCAGAGGAGAGATAATATGGCTGATATCTGACCAGAACGTGGCTGGAAAAGTACCAAAGCAAACTAGAGGAAATATGTATTTTAAATGTGATGGTAACTTTCGACCTGGAAAGGGGGAATTTTTTTAAACTGCCTTGAGACCATATTTGTTGTGTGCTGAACTACATAAGTAAACTGAATTGAAGGAAATTAGCAGACAAGACATAAAAGGTGATAACTCCTTTTTCAGAGAGAGGTGTTGATCATGCTGTGTAACTGATTTGTAACTTGTTGGGGTGGCACGATCAACAGAAACTGCTGAGGGAAATAAAATGAAGGACACATTTAGCTCTGAACAGAAAAAAAAGTTTCATTCTTTGGTCACTGTAGTGTTGGATTTCTAAACCTCAACCACAATGGTTGGGTTTAGTTAGATACACAAAATTTCATCTGTGTTTAATTTAGACTATCCTTGGCCCTGTGAAAGATTTGAAATGCTGACAATCTCATAACTCATAGTCAGTGACTATGAGCTTTTCATGAGGACACAGTTAAGAGGTGAGTTGATTTTATTGGAAAGCCACATGTTGTAATAGCTATTATTAGAAATCAAGTTTCTCTTTAAAACACAGTCATTATTTCCTGTCCAGCTTGACCACAAAACATCAGTCCTTGGACAGCAACAAACTAGGAGGAGGAAACTGGGAAGATGCCCCATTAGGCATGTGTAACATTTGTAAGGAAGGATTTTAGTAAAAAAAAGGAAAAGTACTGAAATTCTCTAATTATTTATGTTGTTTATTTAAATATTCATCATTGCAGCATCTCAGACTTGTGGAAGCAGCAACCCAGCTGCCTGGGAAAACAGGATGGATATTTTTCAATCAAATTGACATGTGTTATTTACATTTATGTACGTTATGAGTGCTGAAATTTTCACATTTCCCCTTCCATACCTAGAATGTGGGGATTTAATCCAGTGTTAGTCCTAAAACATAAATGTGCAATTGAATGCAATTGAAACGATGGATTTCATGTATGGAGAAAGAAGATCTTGAAATAAAAAAAAGACGCAACAACCATCTAATTCATCAAAGACTTTTTATGCCATACAACACATGATTTCACTGCAAGAGTATAAGAAGATCACAGCAATGAGCTCTTTTTTTCTTAACCATAAATACATATTAAGTGCATGGTGTGCCATTCTATGCTGCTGATATAATGATGTTGACATTAAGTAAAAACTACTTTGTAGTTGAGGTAAACTTAGGGAGACTCATTCTGCACGGCAATCCAGAAACCAACAAATCCAAAAAGGCCTGTAATAAAATGTGATCTGATAGCTCCATTACCAACGGAGACTCCACCCAGTACCTCTTCTGACAGACGTGAGGGACTTTTTGACAAATGCTACAGTGCCTCAGTGCTTTGATAGGCCTTCCCTATTACAGCCAGTAAACCAGCTATGTGTCCCCTTCAAACTGATTTACCTTAATCACAAATAAAGGAAACATTAAATACTACTGATAAAAAGCATTTGCTCCTTCACATACTTTCCGTTTTTGCCTTTTTATTACACATAAACGCTTCAGATCATCACAGTTTTTTTTTTCTTTTTCTTTTTCTTTTTTGTTTCGTTTTTTGTTTTTATCAAACAACGATGAAGTTTTCAAATGGTTTAATTTATTTTTGGAAAAAAGCTATCCAAACATTGGTTTCACTATTTACACTCAAGCCGCATTATTACCAGACCTGTTCAATCAAGAAATTGCTGATATAGAACTTGTCTGACAACATAAAGTATAAAAAGTCTCAAAAAGCAGTGGCTGGCCAAAAGATGCTCCAAGAATGCATCAGTGACTCATCCATACAGCACTGCAGGCTTCACTTGCCTCTATTAGGGTCAGTGTTCATGATTCAACAGTAAAACTGAGACTGGACAAACATGAAAGAGATCCAAGGACAAAACCACTGCTGACCAAAAAGTAAACAATGGCCTATCTCACATTTGCCAACAATATCTTGTTTGGGAGAATATTTTGTGGACTGATGAGACAAAAAGTTTTTTTTTGGAAGATGTGGATCCATTTACATCCGTCCTAAAAATAATACAGCATTTAAAAAAAAGAATCTAACTCTGTCAGTCAAACATGGTGGTGGGGGTGGTGGTGGATGTGTGATGGTTTGAGTCTGCTTTGCTGGTTCAGGACTCAGACAACTTGCTGTCATTGACTAGAACCATTATCTGAGACCTGCTTTTTGTGTTCATTTTGTGTATTGTCATCAAAATCTGCACAATAATCTGAAACATTTGGTGTGAACCAAAAAAAAACTTTCAACTCTGTGATGTCAGATTAGATCTGGACCAAATTTAACCGCTTTTGCTTCAACTTAAGGAAAAAATTAGGTTAAAATTGATCACCTGATTTTTCATTATTCTTTGAAGTTAGACACATATTCTTTCATTTTAGCTACAATCGGAGATATTCCTGTGAAATTGTGTGGATCTATTAAGAAAAATATCTTTGTTGACTTTTTCCAGTAGTGGTAAGAGCTTTACATGATACACTTTCTACAGACTATAGGCTGCAACTTGGGATAGTAAAAATTATTAATTACAGCCAACAATCCTATATTAAAAACTGGTGTTTTACTAATCATAGGAGGAGATTCAGTAAACTGCAATATTTTTTTTTATAATGAAAGACAACACTGGAGTATTATAGAATGGTAACAAACCTGCTTTATTCTTCACGCTTTTAAGTCAAAATCTCTGGTGTGAAAAATATTTAGTTGACTAAAGTGCCAAATTATAATGATGGCTTTAAAATGATTGTCTAGTCTAAGCATCTCTGCAGGGGAAAGGTAAGTTCCTCCACGGATTGGAGGTCACCTAAAAAAGACACATCTGGATATAAGTATGGATCTTGAAATGTTTAAGTGTTGGGGATTTGTGAATCTCAGCACTTTAGCTGGTGTGGTGGTGTAAAAGGTTTGACAGATAAGGTTGAGCAAGGCAATTTATACTTAAAAATAAAAAACTCTTATGTTGTATCCAGAAATGGACAGGAGCTGAGTGTAGTCAGCTTGTGGGAGTTTAGTGATAACTAAGATCTATATGAAAAAATGCAATAGTCCAAGCAAGATCAGTGCATGAATTGTTGTCTCAAAGTGCTTTAATAGAATGTAGGTCTTACCATTCCAAAGACGGCTTACTTTAAAAACCAGTCTTTTCATCTGAGCTGAGTTCTTAAATTTAAAGACACTGTCAAAAATCACACCAAGATATGTAGTAAACAGGTGGCAATGAGAACCTGTTGGGTCAATAGCGCTGTCATGGCTATTAAGTTGGTAGAGGTTTGGACATTTTATCTCCAGCTATGATTTTATATCTCTAAGACAGTTTAACATAACCTGAATACATATATAACTTGTTGTAATAGATTTATCTGAAGATCCTTAACAAAAGAGTGATAGATTTTTTTTCTATAAATGGACCCCCAACAGAACCATGCAAATAAGAGGGGACACAGAGGAGATATATTGCTCTAGAGGAAGAGAGAAATCTGACAGATAGGATTGAAATAATTTAAGGGCTGTAACTTTAATGCCAACACATAAGTCCAGATTTGAAATAAGCTTTTTGTAATTTTAGATTGTTGTATTTCAAAATACTGAGTTATAATAAAAATCAAAACGTAAACAGTCCCGCTGATTACTGGCTACACAGTAATGAATGAGATGCATTCAATTTTATGTGACACAGAAGTGAAATGTAAGATAGTAAGTTTGTGAAGGAACACATTTTATAATGTAAAGATTTTCAGCTGTGTTCAGACTCACTTGTTGAGCTATTACATACAGAAGTGAAGTATTTTATGAATAATGCATGTAATTTTCTCCAGATGGAGTGGTTTTTGAGGAGAAAGTAAGTCAAAACCTATAGAATCCATAATTAAAACTCAAGAAGTCAAAAGCAGCTGCACAGAAAGGCACCAACGTCTGGCATGGGAAAGTTACCAAAACCTCAAAGCATGGATTATGGAGTTTTTTAAAAAGGGAAAGCACCAGAAACCACAGATGTCGTCAAAAAGAGGGTTTATCCTTGAGGTTACAGCTTCTGCGTAAATGGTCTTGGGCTCGAGGGCCACACGAACACTGACTGACCCTCGACTCTCAACATAAACCACACAATCAGGTTTGTACGCAAAAAACAAACGTGCACACTGTATGTTCTCTTGGATTTAACATATGCATAAGGTTGACAATTATTCCTTTCATCTGCTCTGGCATTAATTCTGACCATCCTCTCAAATCGTTGGCCATGTCTATGGAGTCTCAGACTTCTTTCTTCAGTGTAAACACTCTAAATAAAATCGTCTTTTCTGGTTTGATGAGTCCCTCCCTTCAGAGAGCCTTCTCTCTGAGGAGAGCTATTCATTAGAGCACACCACCCACATGCAGTGTGCCATTCCACTCAACCTCACATTAACAATCTCTACAGGCTGTCTTATGAGTGCATGTGTGCAACTGTGTGTTCATGTCTACAATCAGGGCTGCATATGGTTTGAGGGGAGGGTTTTTTTCTCCATTCCTTTTCCCTGTTTCCACTTTCTCTTGGAAAAGTCTATCAAACCTCAACAATGTCCTGAGCTAGTAGTCTGTAGTGTTGCCTTGGATGAAAGAACAACTCTCACATGCTTTGACAATGTCTTAAATACCATAATAACCAAATGTTTGAGGAGTTTTAAGATTTACATTTTTATTTTTTGTGTATAGAAGACATAATAAATCTGTATTGTCACTGTCGCCGGTAAATGAAAACAGTTTCAGTAGCTCTTCACGGAGACAAAGTGCAGCAGTCAGATTATATGAGGTAATATTTGTGTAGCTATTCATTCAGCATATGTGTGTGCTGGGAGGGGGATGGGACTTGACGGCTTGTGGGTAGAAGCTATGGTTCAGGCTTTCTGTCAGGAGGACACAGTGGGACATGTATTGGAACCCCAGTTGCCAATTCTTTTTACAACCCCTCTTGCCAATAGGGCAGGGCAGACAGAGGCAAGGATTTCTGACAGTCCCTCTTTGTAAGATTTCTTTCACCCTGAGTCCTAGGTGCTCTCTTATCTTCGGTTCATGCTATAGGTTTTCTATAGGATTTGGGTGTGGAGACTGAGATGGCAATGGAAAACGATAGATGCTATGTCTGGTGAACCATTTCTGTGTTCAGTTGCCCATATCTTTTAAATAATTTTCCTGCTGAAAGACCAAGTGATGACCCGTTGTCTGTTTTCTATTGGAGTCCACCAAATATTTAAAGTGTTATGGAGTTTAAACGAAAATTCAACATGGAAGACTCACCACCCCGTCTCGTCCAATAACTCCTCATGTTGATTGGCTGCTCCAATCAACAGCAGGTCCGCACTCCTCCTCGGCCAATCATCTCCCAGGGCATCACTTTTAAAGACCTTCTGCATTGACCGCTCTTCTGCTGAGCTTCGACCCTCCTCCACCCCTTCTCCACCAACTCCCAACTCCCAACTCCTTCCCAGCTCCCAACTCCTTCCATACCAAGGCCTACGCCACCACCTGGATCGGATCCCAGGGGGGAAGACGTACCTAATCATAATCATAAGATGTTTATTCAAATTCATTTCATCCTCAGCGTTCACGCCTCCCTCAGGGGTCCGAGCGCCAAAGAAATAATCTTTCATTAATAAAGGAGGAGGCGTGGTAAGGCGTATTCGTGACTTCCTGTTTGGACTCGGTTGATTGTTTGGTGTGTGAAGGCTCTCTCGTTTGATCTGATTTCTCTCTACTGTGATATCTCATACTTGTTATAATACATAAGCACGTTAAAACACATACTTTCTGTTGCTGTATTTAACGTTTGGGGACTCTCCGTGTTTACACAGTGGTAAGGAGTCGCTAGCTTAGCATTAGCTTTAGCTCCACCATGGCTACCCGTTCTGCTGTTTCTCTTTCTGAGTCTCCTGTTTCCTGCTCTCTGTGTCAGATGTTCAGTTACCGTAGCAGTCCTCCAGCAGACCCCGCGCAGCCGGGGCCTCAGGCCGGCTGGGTGACGGTACGTAGGAAGCATAGTCCTAGATCCCAGCCCACAGGTCACCATCAACCCATCTGCGTTTCTAACAGATTTTCCCCGCTCAGCGACACACCTGCTGAGAAGCCAACTCTGGTAACTGGCAGCTCCATAGTCAGAAACGTGGCACTAGAGACACCAGCGACCAAAGTCAAATGCCTGCCAGGGGCCAGAATTTTCTCTGGTCCTCTCCCCAATCTGACCAGTGACGACATGTTTAGCCGCATGCTGTCATTCAACCGCTGGCTGTCTAGGTGGTGTCCAGAAAACGATGTGATAATTGATAATTGGCAAATATTTTGGGGAAAACCTGGTCTGATCCGGAGAGACGGCATCCATCCCACTTTGGATGGAGCAGCTCTTCTTTCTAGGAATCTGGCCTAATTCATTAGTTCTCCAAAACTCTGACAACCCAGGGTTCAGACCAGGAAGCAGCGTCGTAGTTTAACACTCCTCTCTGCAGCTTCTGTACTGCTACCCACCCATTACCCGTGTCTCGCCCACGGCCATTAATTGAATAGATTAAAAAATTATCTAAAATGAGGAAATCAGGAAAATCTAATAAAAATAAACACAACTCAATTAAATGTGGCTTACTGAACATAAGATCTCTCTCTTCAAAGACTTTTGCTAGTTAGTGACCTGATTTGTGACAATCAGATTGATTTATTTTGCCTCACAGAAACCTGGCTGCAGCAAGAGGATTATGTTACTATAATGTGAGTCAACCTCCTACTAATTATTTAAATTTTTCACATTCCTCGAAATACTGGGCGAGGAGGAGGAGTAGCAACCATCTTTCAGTCCGATTTATTGACTAGTCCCAGACCAATCAATAGCTACAACTCTTTTTGAATATTTAATTCCTTAGTTTTCCCTCATCCAAATTGCAAAGTGCTAAAACCACTTCTGTTGGTTGTTTTGTACCGTCCCACCAGGCCTTTACTCTCATTTTTAGATCAGTTTTCAGACCTTTTATCTGATTTAGTGTTTAAATACAGATAAAGTTATTATAGTGGGGGGTGGATTTTTAACATTCATGTTGACACTGAAAGTGATAGGCTAAAAATAGCCTTTAATGGTATCTTAGACTCAATTGGCTTTTACTCAAAACATTAACAAAACCTACCCACGTTTGTCTTCATTCTCTGGACCTTGTTCTGACATATGGCATTGAGTGTAAAGACATAACAATATTTTCTCACAACCCTGTGCTGTCTGACCATTTTTTAATAACCTTTGAGTTTAATTTCACAGAGTACTCCACACCTGAAAGAAAATTTCACTATAGTAGATCATTATCAGACAATGCTGTACCAACCTTTAAAGAATCTGTTCCACTTTTAATTTCCTCATTATCACAGAAAAACACAGTGGAGGGCAAAAATTGTGTTTCTTTCCATTCACAAATTGATTCTGTTGTTCATAGTGTTACTTCATCATTGCGTTAGACAATGCAGCCCTCTTGAAAAGAAGGAAATTATTCATAGGAGGCAGGCTCCCTGGTTTAATTCAGAGCTGCGTACTTTAAAGCACAATGTTAGAAAAGTGAAGCGAAAATGGCGCTCTACACACCTAGAGGATTCCTACTTAATCTGGAAAAATAGCCTACTGTTGTATAAAAAGACACTTCACCAAGCTAGAACAGCTTATTTCTCATCCTTAATAGAAGAGAACAAGAATAATCCTAGGTTTCTCTTTAGTACAATTGCTAAACTTACACAGAGTCATAGCTCTGTTGAGCCATCCATTCCCTCAGCTCTCTGCAGTCATGACTTTATGGGATTCTTGTTAAATAAAATTGATTCTATTAAGAAGAAAATCTTTGACATACTCCCGAAGATGATTACTTCATCCTCAACAAGTGAGACAACATTGGAAGTAACTGTAGAACCTGATCTGTGTTTGGACTGTTTTGATCCTGTGGAGCTTCGAGTATCAGAAATATTAGCTTCATCTAAACCTTGAACTTGTAATGTTAGACCCAATCCCAACCAAATTAATTTAGGGGAAGTGTTCCCTGATTACCAGCCGATCCACATTTTAGATGAATATGATTAATCTATCCTTAGTAAATGGATATGTACCGACAAGCTTTTAAAGGTAGCTGTAATTTTAAAACCTTTGCTTGAAGAAACCTTTTCTTGATCGAGATTGACTTAATAATTTACAGACCCGAGTTTCCAATCTTCCATCTTATCTAAAATTCCTTGAGAACATAGTTGTAATCAAATGTTTGAGGCATTTACAAACCGCAATGCCCCTGTTTGAAGAGTTTCGAGTCAGGCTTCAGAGCTCATCATAAGCACTGAAACAGCTCTGCTGAAACGTCACTAATGCTATTCTTATTGGCCATGTAGAATCAGATAATGACTTGTGGTCTGTACTAGGTTCTGTTAGATCTCCAGTGCTTGCATTTGAGATACAGTCCGATCAATGAATATTCTTCTTATAAAAGGCTGGGCATTATGCTATAAGGGATTCAGGGGACAGCGCTAGGCTTGTTTAAATCAGTAATTTGTCTGGAACAGATTCCAGTTCTTCATGTCAATGATAAATCATCTTTAAACTCCAGGGTTAATTGTGGAGTACCGCACAGGTTCAGTACCCCTGGCCAATTCCTCCCCCTTTACTATATATCTTCTGTCCAATACGGTAGAATTAATCAGGCAGCATAGAATAAGCAATTTTTCACTGTTACGCTGATGACAACTCAGCTTACTTATCCATAAATCCTGATGAGCCCAACACATTTAGATTAGACTACAAAGCATAAGTCCTTTGACGATCATAAAAACTTGGAATGACCTTTAAATTTTCTGCTTCTGCTAATTCAGACAAGACAGAAGTTTTTCGCTTTTGACCAGCGGGATTCCCTTTAAAAGAGACAGTCCAGGTCAACTTAACCTGGATGGCATTAAATTGATTGGTTGTTATTTTGAACCAGGACATTCATTTAAATCCCATATTAAACAGGTTTCTAGGATTTTCCCCTTCTTTCATATCCGGGAACTTTGTTTCCAAAATTAGAAATATCATTTCCAAGAAGTGGACGCTGAAACACTGAGTCCTGCATTTTGTTACTTCAAGGCTGGGACTAGTTGTAATTCCCCTTTACTATCAAGGATGTCCACAAAATGCAGTTAAAACCTTGCAAGCCTGAATTCAAAATGCTGCAGGCAAGAAGTTCTGATGAAAATTAAAAAAAGAGAATTCCATATTTCCCCTACTGGTTAGCTTACCCGCTTCTTTTGGTCTCTGTTAAATCCAAATAGAATTTTTAAAATTCTCGCTCCTCACATAGTAAAGAGCAGACACCATTATATTGATTTAGCTCCATCCTACATAGAGATCTGATTGTTCCATTACGTTTCCTAACAGAGCACAAAGAGTTCGTTGTCAGACTGGCCAGGTTTCTGGTGGTTCCCTAGAGGGTCTTTAGAAAGTAGAAAATAGGGAGGCAGATCCTTTAGTTATCAGGCTCCTCTCCTGTGGAACCAGCTCCCGTTTTTAGTCTGATGAGTGCGGACGACCCCTGTCTACTTTTAAGGCTAGGCTTAATACTGTTCCTTTTTGATAAAGCTTATAGTTAGAGTGGCTTAGGTTATATCCCTGAGCTATCTTCCTTCATTTTACCCTCCGTCTTCGCGTTCTTCCCCTGTTGGATGGAGTAAGGGGGAGGTCCAGGTTTAGCCTAAACCGGCTCGGTTATGCTTAAGGGTGCAACCACACCCTTCATTTCTGCTACCTGTATGACCCCCCTCTCTTTTCCAATGGTCATGGTCAATCTGACAGAGAGAGGTATCCCCATCGTTGTGGTTTTTAGTATAAACAATGACCATCATGGGGCCTCTAGATGGACAACCTGTCTTCTTTTAAGGCTAGGTTTAAAACTTTCCCTTTTTGATAAAGCTTATAGTTAGATTGCTTAGGTTTCCTGAACTATCTCTGTAGTTAATGCTGCTATAGGCTTAGGCTGCTGGAGGACATAATGACCACTATTCCACCCTCTTCGCTACAGTCCTCACATAACTCTCCAGTTTTGTTATTATTTGCTGGTTATTTCAGCTTTTAACTTTTGTTTCTCTCTCTTTTCTCTTCCTAGAAGCTACAACACCTGGCCTGACCTCTGTGTTCTACCTGTGGACACCTTTCTGGAGAAGGAATCCTCCAAGCTTCTGCTGGCAACAAACCTTAATGCTCCACGTACCTCCTAACCGATGATCCATATGGCCCTGTCTTTCCAGTGTTTAACCCTTTCTCTCCTCCAGACATAGCTACTGTACTGAGCCTTTTAACTGTAACTAACTCCATGTGCTCTCCTCAGACTCTAAACTTGAAAACTGGCTCGAGTTTATCTGTTCCTTCTTTCTAGGTGAAAAACGACTAAAGGAGCTACATCCATTAACATTTACTTTTTCCTTCCCATAGCAGAGTACTCCTGATCAGTGCTTCTTTGTTTTTCTCTTTGCGTCTCTGCTGCTCTGTTTCTCTCTAAGCCCCAGTCAGTCGTGGCAGATGGCCGCTCACAATACTGAGCCTGGTTCTGCTGGAGGTTTCTTCTCCTGTTGAAAAAGGGAGTTTTTTCCTCTCCACTGTCGCTACAAACAAAATGCATGCTCAGTATGAGGGGTTGCTGCAAAGTCAACGCCAGTGACTGTCCACTGTCTCTACATGCTCATCCGGGAGGAGTGAATGCTGCAAGTCACTGACTGGATGCAATCTGCTGGGTTTCCTTAGATAGAAAATCTTTTTATCCAATTTGAATAAATAACAGAATCCGACTGCACTGTTCAATGTTTAAGATTAATTGGAATGTATGTACCTGGCTTTTGTGAAGTGCCTTGAGACGACATGTGTTGTGAATTGGCGCTATATAAATAAACTGAATTGAATTGAATTAAAACCCTTTAACCGTCTTCTTGTTGTTTCTCCATTATGTGAGTCTTTCCAGGTTGAATTGGTATTTCAAGAATTCATGAGGCCATACGCTCTAAGAAAGGTTCTCTGAGCTTTTGAAAAAAAAACAGTCCCACAGCATCACATATTTTCCACCATCCTTGACAGCGTGTCATATTTCCTGGCTTTTTGGTTTTGTGTTTATTTTGTTGCTTTGTTTTGTTCTTTAAATCTTTTCTTTATCTTATTGTCTTTCTTTGCTCTTAGTTCCTGTTTTATTTTTGCTTATTTATCTTCACTTCTTGTGGTGTGTTTGATTTACCTCCTGTTTTCCTTGTTACACCTGCTCCTGAGTTTCTTTAACTTTTGGTCTTGCAGTCATTGCAAGTCTTATGTTTTGCCATATACTCTTTATTTATTGATCCAGTTTCCCTTTTGCGTTTAACAACGATTCACTCAGTAATATTCCCTCAGCTCTCTTCAGCTTCCTGCCTTCCACAAAGCTGTGGCCTGTCTCAAGTGCTCCTCCTCCAGTCATCATTTCCACAGTTCAAATACCTCACAGTTTTGTCAGGACCTTGTCAGATCCATCCATCTGCATTCCTCCATGTCCTGCTCATGAGCCTTTGTGTTGCCCAATGTCTCTGTATTCCCAGTCTTCTGTAGGTTTTGACCTTTTAATTGAGTCAGTTTTAACAGTCATGATTTATCCTTACCTCCTGTTTGCATTTGACACAGTGGGCATGTGGTGTTTTTCCACATATTTATTCTTGTTCTCCAAAATTCTCAAAATTTGTCTCATCTGACCAAAGTATACAGTTCCAGTGAAAGGGTTCAGCAGGTGGTTATATTTATGATAGAAGGCAAGAAATTGATTCTTCCTTAAATCTCTCCCAAACTAAAGGTTCAAATGTCAATAGATTCTAATAGCTGCTATGGAGACTAGATGACCCTCATATATGCCACTCTTTGCTGCACTTTTCCAAAAGGGAAGCCTTTATTTCATTTTATTTTGCTTCTTTTCCCATCCTCCTCGCTGTGTGTGTTGGCAAAATATACTTGAGTATTTGTCCAACCAAGTGTCAAATTCCTAGCAGACTGGAAGTAATGGATTGCTCATAAAAATGTCCTATACACTCTGATCAACATAATCAAGTAATGAATAAATAAAAAAAATATATTGTTAAAATTATTATATGGAAATTGTTAGGGGTGCCAATAAAAGTTCCACCAATTGTTTTGTATGAGATGATGATTGCTTAATGTGGGATTTTTTTCTCCCTACTTTCTGAATGCACTGTGCAAATAAGTGTAAATCATGTTGGATTATTGTACATGTCTCAGGAATGTTAGTAATTATGAAAATTAGTAAGAGCAGCATTATTTACTACTTCATGGCAACATAGTTGCAGTAACAGAGATGTACAATATCCAGAATTTATGCTTTGCAAAAATATTTGTCATAGAATTACTTGATATTGTCAGGTGTGGGTTGGGTGAAGGACCAAAGTGCAGACAGGATCATGGAATGATTATTAAATGAAGACAGGAGGCTTAAAGGAGCACACGAGGAACAGGATGAGGAATGTGGCTGAGTTACAGGCACTACAACAGGAAGACACAGACACGGAGTCATGACAGATATCCCCAGTTGTTTAAGTCCCAACTGAGAGATATCATTACAGTTCGTTCCACAAGTATTCCTTGGTGTCTTAATATTTCATTATCAGCTCATCTTTGCTCTGCCTTCAAACTGAAAACAGTTTAAATAAAATTAAGTTTTACATACTAAATAGAAAGAGAAACAAGGAGTGCCCACATAGTGGATGAAACCTGCTGATGTGAATTACTAGTAGAGCAATTTCATTTCCCACTGATGGAATCCCAGTTCAACTGTTGACATGACTAACCATCTGGCAGAGCTACTTTTGACTTGTTGAGGTGCTACTCTTTGAAGCTTTTTGGCTAGGAGACAGAAAGCTTAGCAGACACAGAGGAACCGTGCCAAAGTGGAGGGGGTGTTGCTTGTGACTGTGGGGGGAAAAATTTTTGGGGAAAGCCAAACTTTTTTTTGGGCTTTCATGGTACCGGGGCAGGGGGGCCCAAACTTCCCGGTAGTGGAAATTTAAAAAAAGTTTTTAAAAAAACATTTACGGGCATAAAAATTTTTTTTTTCTTGATTTACATTTTTACTGCCATAAACTCTGAAGGGTAATTCAGACTGTCTTTCAAAAAAGAAAAAAAGGTAAACAGGTGCTGGATTTTTACTGTAATGTAACTATGTGACTGCTTTTTTAGATCAAATAAAATTCTCAATCAGACTGTAGAAACTGTCCCGTTGGGTTTTCTCTCCCAATAAGGTACATAATATATTCAGCTACACTATCGCCACTGTGCCATGACTTAAACTAACCACCAAATGCCCTCATTAACACTAAAAACTGTTCCCTCTGGCAGAAACCATCTAAGCTGAGGTATTGCATGATGCCTCGCAAAAGTATTTATACCCCTTGACTTTTTTCACGTTTTGTAACATTATAACCATATTTTATGGGGATTTTGTGTGTTAGACCAACACAAAGTAATAATGGTATGGTGGAATACAAAATACGTTATTTTCAATTTTTTTTTATAAATAAAACTCAGAAAAGTGTTCCATTCATATATTTAGCCCCCTTTTACACAGAAAACACTAAATAAACTCTAGGGTAACCAATCACTAATATAATAATACAATAATATAATAATAATAATAATAATAATAATTAATAATAATAATAATAATAATAATAATAATAATAATTCAATAGGTAAAATTTCGCACTAAATAATTTTTCAGGGGGGTTTTACGCGTGACACTCAGCTTTACCTTCCTGAATCCTGATTCAAGCCTACAACATTCTTAAAGGGACATAAAACTCCGATGACTTTAAATTTTCTGCTTCAAAATTCGACAAACGAAGGGGTTTTCTTTTTGGACCGAGTCTTTAAAAAAAAACTCTTAGTAAATCACTTAACCGGATGGCATTAATTGGGGGTGTTATTTTTGCCCAAAGACATGTTTTTAAAATTCCCAATTAAACAGGTTCTAGGATTTACTTCTTTCATCCCCGGGAAAATTTGCCAAATTAAAATATCCTTCCAGGATGACGCTGAAAACTAGTCCATGCATTTGTTTTACTCTGGCCCTTTGAAATTTTCTTTACTATCGGGATGCCCCAAAAAATGCATTTTAAAAGCTTTAGCTGTTTCAAAACTGCATAAGAGTTCTATAAAATTAAAAGATAAAATTCTCCTCCCTATATATAAACCCCCTTAATGATTTAGCTCCATCATACATCGAGATATGATTTTCCATATGTTCCAACAAGCCTTCGTTCTCAGAGGGGCAGGTTTACTGGTGGTTCTAGACTTTAGGAAGAAATGGGAGGCAGATCCTTTAGTTACAGGTCCCCTCCGGGAACCAGCCCCCATTTTTAGTCCGTAGGCGACCCCCTTGTACTTTTAAAAAGGCTAGGTTTAAAAACTTTCCTTTTTGAAAAAAACTTATAGTTTAGAGTGGTTTAGGTTACCTGAGCTATCTCTGTAGTTATGCTGCTTAGGCTTAGGCTGCGGGGACATAATCCAATTTCCCCCTCTTCGCTATTTTTCTCACACTACTCTTCAATTTTGTATTATTTCTGTTATTTCAGCTTTTACTTTTCTCTCTCTCTTTTTCTTCCTAGACCTACCCCTGGCCTGATCGTGTCTACCTGTAAAAAAACCTTTTCGGAGAGGGGCTCGCCCCAAGCTTCTCTGGCAACAACTTAATGCTCACCCCTACCGTGGCCCCACATCCCCTGTCTTCATGTTTTCCCCTTTTCTCCTCCTAGAAAAAGGGCGATTGACTGAGCTTTTACTGTAACTAACCTATGAGCTCTCTTTCAGACTCTAACCTTTTAAAAACGGGGCTGAGTTTTTTGTTCTTTCTTTCTAAAATGAAACGACTAAGGAGCTGCACATTAACATTTACTTTTCCTCCCATGAAAGTACTCCCGGGATCGTGCTTCTTGTTCTCTTTGTGTCTCTCTCTGTTCTCTCTAACCCCCCATTGGGGTCGGGGCAGATGGCCGCTCAACTGAGCCTGGTTCTGCGGGGGTTTTTTTCCTGTTAAAAGGGGGTTTTTCCTCTCCACCCGCTACATCATGCTCAGTATGGGGATTCTGAAAAGTAAACGCCAGTGCTGTCCACTGTCTCTACTGCTCCCCAGGGAGGGAATGCTGCAATTACTAAAGGATCAATCTGCGGGGTTTCCTTAGACAGAAAAACTTTTTATCCAATTTGAAAAATAACTAAATCTGACTGCACTGTTAATGATTGGATTAATTGGGAAAGTTGTACCTTGTTTTGTGAAGTGCCTTTAGATGAACTGTTGGGGGTGATTGGCGCTGTTTTAAATATACGAACGGAAACGAATTGAAAATTGTTAAAAAGGTTCACCTTGTGTAAATTTTAATCTCATTATAAATGCAGCTCTTCTGTGAAGAACTCAGGGGTTTGTTAGAGGACATTTCTGAACAAGCATGGTGGAGGCAGCATCATGCTGTATGATTGATTTTCTTCAGGTGGAAGGGATAAAGTCAAGATGAAGCTTAAAATAACGTTAAGTTTTAGAACACCACTCCAAGCCCTGAACATCTTACAGAGCATTGTTCACTCTAATGTTTATGTCATTCTGGAGAACCTGCAGAGATTTGAAGCTCAGGATAGAGAATCTGTGAATAGGACAACAAGTTGTGCACTCCATAAATCTGACCTTACTGTTTTTGCTCTAAGATGCTCTCTGCTGACTGAGCTTGAACTAAATTATAAAGATGAATGGGCAAAAGTTTTAGTCTTTAGATTATAAGAGTGGCATATACTGTTTAAGACATATTGTCATGTTGGGGTGTTAAAGACTCACATACAGAGCAAACCTAAAGTGAGGATGAAAATTTAGAAGGAATGTCAGAGGCAATGAATTGCAGCTGAGGCAATGAGAAGGCCAAGCAATCAGAGGAAATGTGGAGCAGCTGAGACAGAAGAAAAGAGCAGAGCAGAGATTGGAAGAAAACATGAATGGAACTGAACAAGGAACCCTAGAGAAAATGCCATACAGAGATCTAACAGGAAACAATCTAAATGTAAAAGGATCACTAGAAAAACATAAAGAATGAACTAAAGACCTGCACCTAAGAATAATGAGAACAAGGAAATGAACTATATGGCAAAACCCAAGTGTCAAAAAAATAACACAATATGGCCAGAGCTACAGAACATAACAAGGAACATGCTGAAAAACATCAACACAAATGAAAACCATAACCTAACACCTCAGGGTCTTGATACATATAGATTTAAATGCTTCAAAAATTAATTCTACAAAGCATGTACATAGTGGGTTCAAAACAAATATACCCAAACTTTTCAGATTTGTATTAAAAAAAGAAAAGCTAAATAACATTATCCATTCATTTCACAATTGTACACAGCTTCGTCTTGACCTATCACATGACATCTCTATAAAATACACTGAAGTTTTTGGTTGGGTATTAGCAACAGTTCAGCTGAAAAAATATTTCAAACTGATTCTCACTGAAAAACAAAAACAATCTCAATATTCAAAAAAATTTAAAAGAAGCCATATTTGTAACAGTTTTATGCATGGCTAAATACTTTCAAGATTGGATAGACTATATTTTACAATAAAGGTACATAGAACATTGCATAGAAAGAAAACCAGAGTGTGTGTGAACAGAATGTTTTTTTCTTAATTTTCTAAAAAATCTACAGAATTTGAGGAATAAAACGAACCACAAACAGCACCATTAGAAAATTATGTTTAAAGCTTTATGTTTGTTTAGTGCAAGTTTCAGCCAACAGAACAATTAGCAATACGTGAAAACTATGAGATTCACTGGGCCACACTAGGTTCCCACAAAAAAAACGCATTTAAAGAAAAAGATTTTGGATAATATGTTTTCTTTCTAATTAGATTTTGATTGTAATACTTTAGATTGCACAAAAACAAAAAAGCTCATAGGAAAACACTGAACATAATTTTTACCCCTATAAATTTACATGATTAAGTCTGCCCCTTTGAGTTGTTTAATAACATTTTTTTCCAAATATGTGCGAACCTTGCAGGCCACAAGTCCATAGTACATCTTCAGCAATGAGCATCTTCCACCTTTTTGTTCAAGGTCTTCCCACACTCTTTCTAATTCCTGGCTACCCATTCCAGCAGAACTGAACAAATGTTGGTAGCAGCAGGCATTGTAGTGGATGTGTCTCTCTCCTGAAAACCTGGCACTGTGGGTTGGTGTGACACCGGCTTTCTGAGCACAGAAACCTACAAAAACATCGACCGGGACGGGTGCAAGGACTATTGAGGATGCAACATAAACTTTACGGACCACATCCTGCGACAAAACGTAGGCTGTTCCTTCACAGTATTCTGGTAAATACTTGTCAGGGTAGAGAGTGCGGGGCAGGTAGTGTATACTGTCGGGATGCCTGTCAGGGGACTCTCTCTGGATCACTCTGCCTAGATACAGGTCCTCCAGATGCATGTGAAGCCCCAGCAGGTAACTTCCAATGGCAGGTAGGTTTATAAATACAGACTCATCAGTCAACAGAACCAAACTTGCGAGAGGACAGAATGTGATTACCCAGCGAAAAGCCAGCAATGTGTTCTTCTTTGCTCCATTGAGGGATGACTCATCTACAGCATAGCTTTGGATCAAATCGCCATGAAGTTTAGACTCTCTCATGAGATCCTGTTGTGTGGTAGAAGTCTCAGTTGATACTGTGAAGAAGAGTACCTTAATGGGAAAACCTTGAATTTTTGTTTGCTTTCCCCATGTTCTCCTCACTGCATCTCTTTGGGTGATATTAGCAGGAGAGCTGAAGACCAGAGCGAGGAGGAAGAGGTCAGAGTTTCTGCAGACTTCAGAATTTGAAATTGGATATGCCTGGGACACATTTTCTCTTATGGTGCTCAAGTCCAATTTTCTTGCTTTCTCTCTGACATCAGCCACCATACCATCAGTGTAAACCACAGGGGTAGGCTGCAGCAGATACTCCTCAACAAAATCTGCCCCGAACAGCAGTGCGTGGAACAGCAAGATGTTGAACAAGAGGAAACACCACTGATGGGTACGCAGCTTGCACAAAGAGCACTGCAGTGAAAAAAAACAGTATGAATTACCCAAAATGCAGTAGAGGGAACTTAATTCAAAATGTATGAGTTAAAAAAATTGAGTCTATACCTGCATGACAGCTGCTGCAAAAGCTTTGTGGCTCATCTGTGTATTAGCTGCAAGTGATGATTGGACCTGCCTCAGCAGTAGGCTTTACAACAATAACAGTTGACACACAGCGTTTCCACTGTCATGAAACCCTAGGAGACTGTAACTGCACACCCTGTTCCCAACTCTGGTCTTGATTTCGAGGAGCTTCGAGGAGCTACATTATGCATACTAATTCAATGACATGTAAAAAGAGTAGCTGATTAAAGCCAAGGGATCATTGCATATTCACCATTCACTACAAACTTCTGCTACACTTCAATGATTTTCTTTTAAATGTTATCTTTCTTAAAATTTCAACAACCAATCCCAACATATTTTTGTGTCACTACTAAGTTTGTTTTTAGTTCATTTGACCGAAAGAGCTCAACACAAAAGCGCTGAAATGAAAAGAGTCTTGCACAACTGCAAACCTACCAGGGCATGGCCATCCATCTGACCTGACAGGTCATGCAAGGAGATAAATAATCAAAGAAGCAACCAAGAGCTATAGTACCTGGAGGAGCTGCAAGCATTTACAGCTCGGGTGGGGCAATTTGTTTACATATGAACATGCACAAGAAAAAAAAAAAAAGTCAAAAAGATGCAATTTTCAGATGAAACCCAAGGGGGAACATTTTACCCGATGTACAGAACATAATTTTTGACGGTAAACTAATACTCCATATCCCTCTGAACACACCATTTCCACTATGAAACATGGTGGAAACGTTTCTTAAAATGTAATCAACCAACTCCACATATTTCTTATATTGCTTTAAAATCTCTAAAAGATTTATGGTGTCCAAACTTTTTCCCATGTGGGCCAAAATCATAAGTTGAAAGTGCTTGTCAGCTATAAAAATATGAGTTTTTTTAAAATAAAAAATCCAAACCAATTTGTGAATCTTTATTTCTGCTCATCAATAAGCTAAACAAAATGTATTTTAGCGAAACAAATATGTTTGTGGGAAAGGGATTTTCAAAAATTTGGAAATCCAAAACATAAAAAGGGCTTTGTTGGTTTACCTTATTAAGAGAAAGGCATACCGTTTCCAAACGTTTGGGGGATATTGGGCAACAGATTTTCATTTCTCGACCTAGAAAAAAACCTATTCCTCAGCAATAAGAACAGGATTTGGACCAGTCTTTCTTTTTAAAGGCAGGCTGTATTTAGCCAAGTTTTATAATTCGTTAAATGCAGATTTGGTTGCACCCAGGTGTCCTTTTAAGTAAAAGTTGCTGTATATTTGTTGGTCCTATTTACTATGAAATTTTAAAGAATGCAAAATGCATGACTATTAAAAGGTGAATACTTTGTGTTTCACCAAATATGTTCCATTTATGGAAGATTCCAGTTTGTCAATAAATTCTTTGCTGTTATTTAAAAAAATTTAATCTCTGTCTACATCAAAAGCCTGTGCTGGTGAGCCAAATCTGTACCACTGTTAAAATTGGGGTCCAGGGGTGCCACAGGGCGCCACATGGCCCCTGGACTGCACTTTGGACATCCCCAGTTTAGGTGCATATGAACTATAGAATTTCTTGAACATGAAAAAAAATTAACAAAATTATGGTTTTTTGCATTCAGTAGTTGACATCATTAATGTTTCCAATTGTGTCAAATCCCTGCATTTCAAACATTCAGTGCAATCAAAAATGTTGGGATTTGTCCTACTTGGTGTTACTAATGTGGCAAAAATATTTTTTTTACAAGTGGAAGCTCTCTGGTCAGACCTAAGCAAACTTTCCTGTTTATTGTAAAAACATGTTAAACCTAACATTTGACTATTGTACTTTAATGAAAATAAAATAGGCATTATTAATGTTGTCCAATTAGGCAACATTTGGACACCAATCAATTTTACAAGCCAAATGCTGCAGACCTTTGAAGCAATAAAAAAGCCCATTAGGGAGAGAGGTCTGATAGGGCAGAGAATATGAACAATAGTGCTAGCAAAGAATAGAGAATGTTGTTCTAAAATATAAATGAAGAGCAGCATGATGACCAGCAGTATTTTATTGCTAAAACTGTTACAATTACTGGAAAAGATACCACTTAGAAAACTCTTTTATCCAAGCTCTGGGGGGATGTAAAGAAACAGAAAGTTTTGCAGACACAATGGGACCTTGTCAAGTTCTAATCTAGTATTTTGGTTTCTGACCCAATGTAGAACACAGTTAAAGGGTCTTGAAAGGTTGAAGGGTCTTTTAAAGCTCTTTATTACTGAAATCAAAGACTGAGGCATTCCTGACCATTTTTCTGTCCTATTTAATGTTGTGGCGCATAACGCTGAGTTGAACAATGAGAGACCAGTGTGACATTTGCACACGATAAACTGCTGGTCTCTTTTCCTCCACGTTTGCTAACTCAGTTTTTAGTGATTTTAACTCTCATGCTGATTTTAACGCAGAAGGGCTGGTTAATCTTTTTAACACATGTTCTGACAGCCTGGAAACAGTTGCTCCACCAGCGAGCTAAACCATCATATCAGCCTTGGATGAATGAATCCACCTGTGCTCCCAGACGAGATTATCGCTGTACTGAGAGAAGGTGGAAGAAGAACAAACTCCTGGTGTCTTTAGGAATTCTGCATGACTGTTTATCTAAATATCAGAGGGCCATGAAAGCAGCTAAATCTGCTTTCTTATCTAAATTGATCTCTGCAAATAGTCACAAGCCTCAAGTTTTTAAATATTTTTAACCCTGTTATTAATCCATGTGATACTGTTTCCTTGGAGGCTTCTTCCACTTTTGTAACAGGTTCCTGAAATTTTTTTTTAAAATGTTTTTGGCACTAAGGCCTTCCCAGTCACAACCTGTTTTAGATCAGACTGTACCTTCTTAATGTTCTGCTGTTTTTTTTTATAGTTTGAGCCCGTGTCTTTTGCGGATTTAATGGAAATGGTTTATAATTTGAGACCTTCTAGTTCCCGCTGGATATCCTCCCTTCTCGTCTTTTTAAGGAGACTCTCTACATTATTAGGCATAGTATTTTACACATTCTAAATACCTCTTTTTCATCTGGCTGTGTACCAGCTGCATTCAAACACGTTGTTGTGCAGCTGATTATCAAAAAAAGTAATCTGGATCACAGTGTTCTTTCTATCTACAGGCTAATCTCCAAATGACCCTTTACGTCCAAAATTTTAGACAAGGCTGTTCTTAATCAACTTCATACCTTTTTAAATACTCATGGTGTTTGTGAAGAGTCTCAATCTGGTTTTCGATCCCATCATAGCATTGAGACAACACTTTTTAGAGTTTTCAATTACGTATATTCTTTTAACTGCTGACTTAGGCTGCTCTGTGGTTTTGGTTCTTTTAGATTTTAATGCTGCCTTTAATACAGTAAATCTGTTATCAAGACCTAAACACATTGTTGGTCTCAAAGGCTCTGTAGTATTGCGGTTTAAATCATATCTCTCTGACATATCCTTTTCTGTGTATTTTCTTTTTCCTCAGAACCTATTTATTGTGGAATACCTCAAGGGACTATTTTAGGCCCTATTCTGTTTTATTATAACTCCTGCCTGTGGGTTCCATATTTAGAAAACATAATATTTATTTCCATTGTTATGCTGATGATCTGCAAATATATGATATATGACCTTTTTAATCTAAATGTTTCTGACCCACTGCAGCCACTGTTTAACTGTCTATGAGATGTCAAAGACTGGCTTGATAGTGACTCAAAAATGTCTGACCCTGAACAAAAACAAAACTCAAAATTTATTGTGTTTGGTGATCGTCCTCACCATAGGTCACCTAACCTTGGCCCTCTTGCTACTCATTGCTCCTCCACTATCAGGAATCTCTGAGTGTTTTCAGAGAGCTCTTTTAAATTTGTGAAGTAAGTGTCCACAGTTGTCAAGACCTGTTATTATGAAATCTGTCAAATTGCAATAGCTAAATCTTTTTTTTTTCTTTTTTTTGGTTTTGCTGAGAGCTCCCACTCTCTGGAACAAACTGCCCCTTGAGATACATAATGCTGGGTCTGTACAGTCAAACAGTCAAAACTCACCTTTTAATATCGGCTTTAAACTCAAGTGCAGTTTGAGTTTCATCAGAGCATTTAGGTTGTGATGTTTCTATAGTTTAGATTTTAATCCTATTTTTATTGTTTATGTTTTTTTTTGTTGTTGTATGCCTGTCTTCTGAGTTACTTTGTTCGTATTTGCTTTACGTGAGGCATGTTGGTAAGTGTTGTTAAATGTGCCAAAAATAGTAAATTGATAATCCATGCAAATGTTGTATCCAGCACAAATTCTGCATATTAATCTAGTGCTGACTTACTACCAGTTCTCCCTGAGACCGTAATACTGTTTTTAGTATTTTGCGAATTAAGTTTAAGAGTCATGTTTAATGTGGAGGTTAACACTGTTGGTTCTTGGAACATCTCCTATCTAAATCTTAGTTGTGAGGCCTGTCTGTAGGCAGTTTGCACGGTTTAGTGTTTCCATGCAACAGCTTCGTCCCATGTACAAAAACACGCATGATTAAGTGGTGAGTTTCAATTTACCACATATGTGATTATGGTTCATGCCAATGATCAGTCTAAAGTGTACCCAATCTCTCACTCTCTTTAATGGCATAGGCTGTACTGACCTTTAAAGATTAAAGGGGTTATGCAGAAAATGTATACATATTTTCAGAGGTCTCCTCTATTTATGCATGAAATAGGATAAGCAACATAAATTAAACATGATTAATGCAGAGGTTATTTTTCCTGTTTATGGTAAAAGGATGATTGTATTTAATAGTTTTGAAATGTGTGTCTACTGAATAAAACACATGAAGTTTATTTTCTGAAACTTTGTTTGATTTTATTTTCCTGTGTTATTTGGAAAAAAAAGAAATCTTACATTTATAAACTTTTGACTTTGTCAATATTAACTTATACTGGGTAAATATTACGAAGGGAAGGCACCTAGCATGGTAACTAATTCTGGGTGTTTTGTTTGATGCTCCCACTTGGTCCACTGGGTGGCGGTAATGCACTGCTTGGTTGTGTGAGGCTAACGTGACATGAAGAAGAAGCGGAAGTACCTGGGGTTCCAAAACAGTAACAGTCATGGCAGCCACCATTCAAAGTTTACTGGAGGAAATATCTGGAGTTGAAGACCCAGTGGAAGAGCTCCAGACCTTAAAAACCGCTTTGTTGTCCATTCCACTCAGCACCCTGAGAGACTTTGTGAGCGGACAGCGTTTCGATGTGATTTTCTCTCTGCTGAACTCTAATGAAAGGTTGGCATGTCTCACCTACTTTGTTTACTCTCTGTTGAACTCACGGTTGCCCGTTAACTGCTGAGTCAGTGAGTGTGTTACACCTCCAGCACCGTAGCCGTTGAGTAAATGGGTTAGCATAACCGTTAGTATTACAACAGGAGATGTTAGCGAGCTAAGAAAGCTGCATATAACTTGTGCTTGTTGTTAGCATGCTAAGTGGCTACAATCCTACATGATTTCACTTCAGTGCTTGTTTATTTTCAGTCCTGATCTCTA
The DNA here is from genome assembly GCA_036173005.1 of Crenichthys baileyi. Classification (NCBI taxonomy): domain Eukaryota; kingdom Metazoa; phylum Chordata; class Actinopteri; order Cyprinodontiformes; family Goodeidae; genus Crenichthys; species Crenichthys baileyi. The sequence continues at coordinate 65,317 of JAHHUM010002996.1, read as the reverse complement.
AAACTAAATGATCTTTTTCTATTGAAATCTTTTCTTTCTAAATTTTCCACTTTTTTCCACTCATAATATATATTTTTTACAGATTCTTTCAGATGTACCTTCAACTGCCAGATCATAATTTCTTTTCTAAAATTAAAAAAAAAGCATTTTTACTCTGATACACTTGGCCAGTTGGGAGTATATCACAATCATATACATTACATGGTGGTCAAGATGCTAAAGCCCACGTACAGTGGTGAGGTGTGTGTGGAAATATGTGCATTTTATCCTTTCTTTTTCCTGGTTGAAAAGATTAAACGGCATACAACTTCAATAATTTGTTTAATATAAGAATTGTGTCGCATAGGTTTGAGTTTTGTAGATTTTTTTTTTTTCCTAATCCACAGTATCAAATCGATCTCAGATATTTTCTCACACTCCCACTGATATTTCATTGTAAGTCCCTTAGTAAGTTAATTGACTACTCATTATAGCAGAATTGCAAAATATTTTGGTGCTGGTTTTCTACCATTGTCCCTGCTTTTAGGCATACTCCAAGGATTATCAGTAGGGTTGAGGTTGTGCTATTTCAGAAACTGCCTGCCTTATCCAATCCTAAACTAGTGTTAATGTTGCGTTTGATGTAATCGTGTAAAAGTTTCATCCATCTCACCCAAACCCTCACCAACAGATGAAAGTGAAGCAAGTTAAAACGCAGTGGATTGATAGAAAAAAGCTTCAGGTTTACCTTCAGTTGAGCTTGAAACTTGGAGCTGCCCACGTGGAAAAACCAAATGCCTTCTAAAGAGAAGTTTTATGGTCAAACGAGACAAAGATTAAGCTGTTTGACAACACTGATGATGTATGTTTGAAAGAGCCAAGGTGAGGCTTTCTAACCCAAAAACACTGACAGCCACTGAGGGTCTTTTTCAGAGCCATAGTTGGTTTTGGAATGAATAAAGCAGGCTAACATTAAGCTTTCATTGATGCTCATAATGAGTGTTGGTGAACTTTTTACTGCAACTGCAGATTAGGATGCAGGTCGGTTTCTCGGCATTAGGTCTAATTGCACAAACATTTACTCATTGAAGCAGTCGGTATTCATTAACTAACAACATTTAAGTCACAATTGAATCAGTTTAAAACTGTGACGGGTAAAGAGCGGTTGGATGTAGAGTGTAGGCCAGTAAGCTGTGATGACTTAAAAGATTAGGTGGATTGAATGATAGATTGAACTGTTAGTTGCAGCTCTAAAACAATTGTTTAGGGGGTTTGGAGTTTTTAATATGTCCTTTGCTCACAGGGAGCAGGTTGAGCTGTGCGTGGACATTCTTGAACGCATCCTACTAGCCCTCAGCCCTTTGCATCTGGTCCATAACTACAGAGGAAAGCTGCAAGAGGGTTTGAGCCACCCCAATGACACTGTTAAGATACTGGCCTTGACACAGGTAGGCCGTTTGTACACATGTGCAGAAGATAGCAGCCAGGATAACAAATATTACATCAGCTCTTGTTTTCCTGCCAGATTGGCAGGGTGGTGGAGCACCCAGAGGCTGTCACAGAAATCCTCAACAGCCATGACATTTTACGAGCCGTGATCCTGTGCATTGGAGAGGAGAAGATTGCTGTGGCAAAACAGGTGAAAACGTTAAGCATTTAAATGATTTTGTTGTATTTCCTTCTACCTCAAAGTGTGCCATAACTGATTTTTTTTCTCTTGCAGGCAATTCAGTCCCTTTCGAAAATAAGTCACTCTAAGCCTGGATTAGACAAGTTATTCCAGACTGATCTCCTTGAAGTCATGAAGGAAGTGATGGCCAGAAGTGACGTAATCAGATACAGAATATATGAGGTCATTTAAAATCCTCCAAACTTGTGACTGAAAATACTAGATGGACAATGTTTCGTTTTTCTGAACTCATTTCTAGTACATCTATTTCTAAAGATAAATATTCTGTTTTAGTATGTATTTTATGTAAATTGTAAGCCTATCAAATAAAATAACATTGCTGCTGCAATATTAACTTTTTCTGTTTTATTTAATTATGTTTTCTGGAAAAAAAAAAAGATTTGCATGACAAGAAGCTCCTCTTGTTCTTCTCTCTGCTTGCAGCTGGTGGTTGAAATCTCATCTTTTTCTCCCATTTCTCTCGGTTACTGTGCCAACAGCGGGCTCATTTCCCTGCTGCTCAGCGAGCTGACAGGTGACGATGTCTTAATCAGGTAGCGACAGTTTTGTATCAGTAAAATATCTTCTGTCTTACACTGTTCCTGTGCTTTTCACATAGACCATTATTTTATTCATATCTTTCCCACCAGGGCCACTTCAACTGAGATGGTGACCACTCTGGCCCACAGTCATCATGGCCGCCAGTATTTGGCTCAGCAGGGTATAATGGATAAAATCTCCAACATGATCAGAGGAGCAGAGACGGACCCGTTCTCTTCACTCTACCTTCCTGGTTAGTACAGACTTGAACTAAAAGCTATTTTCACAATTTAGTACCAGCAATAGATAATAGTTATGTGTTTTGGTGTTCTTCTTTTACATGTGTGTTTTAATCTGGGAAAATTGGATTTAGCTGGCTCAATTAGTGCCCTTTGAAAGCTGTTTCACTTTCAGGAAATATTAATCATAACTGTATATATATTGCTGGTTCAGGTTTGGTGAAGTTCTTTGGGAACCTGGCCATTATGGACAGCCCCCAGCAGGTTTGTGAATCCTACCCGGTCTTCCTTAACAAGGTGTTTGACATGGCCCTGGATCCGGACCCCGTCATGATCGGAGTGGCTCTGGACACTTTAGGATTACTTGGTTCTACAGTCGAGGGGAAGCAGGTTCTGCAGAAGACAGGTAGGTGTGATCTCTGCGTTGTGATTTTCTTGTCTTTTTCCATAATTTGACTTCATGAATGTATGCGTCCCACAATTGCCTGAGCTAAGAAATTTGTGAAATTCTTGTTCTAAAACCTCCTACTAGCAGAATAAAACCAAACCACGCATTTCTATACCGACATTTGCAAAGAATAAAAGGCATCTAAATTTGTTTGGTGTTAAAAGAGAACTGGGGAGCCTGACAGAAAAGCACCTCTTACACTTCAGTCCGATGATGTTACGTCACTTCTTATAATTTTCCATTTACAGTTCTGCTTTTGGGTTCATCTAGTTATATAAGATCACATCTTAGTCAGTAATTCAGTTCAACAGAGGAGTCATATCCACCTTTATGTAGTTTAAACTTCAGAGTTATCATGACTGTCTGGTGTTAATTTGTAAAAATATTTTCTATGAACAGGAGAAAAATTCAAGGCTGTGTTTCTGAGACTAAGCCAACTTGCTAGTTCTGGAGCTACTGAACTCAGAGTTCGGAGCTTGGACGCCATATCACAGCTTCTCATCCTTCAGGTATTTCTGTGGACAAACTGCATCCATTACTGTGATATTGTTGAATAAACAAAACGAACTCAGCTATGATATTTTCATGAGTTTCTATTTTTTACAGCCAGAGCATCAAACAGAAGACCTTTTGTCCCTGACAGAGTCCTGGTTCCACCTTCTGTCTAACCAGCCATTGGACATGATCCGCAACATCAGCACTCAGCCTTTTCCAGAGCTGCACTGCGGGGCTTTGAGAATCTTCTCTGTAAGTTATCTTAATAACCCCCACTATTACTTCTAGCCTATGCAGTCATTACATTCAAAACCAAAGAGCTACATGCATTTTTTCACAGGAGCAGATGGTAACATCAGCAGTGATAACTGATTTCATGTTTGTATATGTGTGGGTTTTAGGCCATTGCCAGTCAGCCCTGGGGTCAGAAGATGATGATTAACACCCCTGGTTTTATGGAGTTCATTTTGGATCGCTCAACTGGCCAAACAAAGGAGGCCAAAGATGCCAAATTTGAACTGGTGGGTTCTCTTGTAGGCTCATCTACAACATCAGAAATACTGGGCAGTCCAAACTACATCCGCCTGAAGACGTATCTGAAAGAAGGACCCTACTACGTATCAGCTGTGGCCGCGGTCAGCACAGAAGGGGCAGACTAATTTAAATTAAGTCAGAATACATAATGGACTGCAAGTTTATTGCTGAAGTATTTGGTAAATCCCTGTCGAGATTAACATAAGACCAAATAATTTGTTTTAAAAAAACACGTTTTATGGCTTAAATTAGCAAATATGCCATGAATCCCCAGCATGTTTCACGTTACAAATTAAAAGCTGATAAAGCTATTCAGGCACATTTAGGTTATTAATGGCACCACGGTCTGGAGTAAAAGTACTTGAATGACTTTATAGATTTGAAACTGTAATAGCACATACGCAAAAGTAACCCTGAAGTGAACCTAGTGTTCAGGTTTTTACTGAGTAGTTCAGCAATGAGTCTTGTAAAATGTCAGATATTACATGTTTTTCATTCAGACACACAGTTCGCATTCAACTGTCAGCTTCTTAAAGCAGCGCTGATGTCCAAAATTGTATTGTTGTTTTTTTTTTTTCAATAAATGTGTTTAAAAACACACCTTGTATTTCTTTACTTTTCCTGTGTTGCACAATAGAAAAATGAACGAAGAATAAATTAATCTTGGTCAATGCCATTATTTGAAATTGAATTTCAATGGATTGATAAGAACATTATTTACATTTGCACTTTTAACTAAAAATGAGAGTGCTTAAAAGACGCAGGCAAGCAGTAAAGTAACGATATACATCGCATTTCTAACCTTAAAGTTAAATGAGCTCATACCATGTTTCAGATGTAGTGCAGCTACAAGCAATTCAACTAACAAGAAATGTTAAAATAATGGCTAACTCCAGATATTTGTTCGAACGGTTCAGAGAAGTAATAATTTCCTTTAAAAAACAAGGAAAAGGCATAAAGGCGAAGCTATTCTTAAAACCTATTTGTATATATCAATAAGTCAACGAGTTTTTAGGATTCCCTTCTCTGAATGAAAACTAGAACTTTTCGTACCTATGGATCAGAGGTGTAACTGCAAGAGGACGAATGAAGCAAGTGCTGCAAAGAACAAGGCTTCAGCAAACCATGGTTGTGGCTTAGTCATGCATTGGGGCTGCTTCCAATAACGGGAAATAGTGGGAGAAAATTTCATGTCTGTTTAGAAACTGAAGCTTGGTGTCATTGGACTAGAGCAGTTATCATATTCATCTGACTTGAACACCATTGTAAATCTGTGGTTTCAAAAAGGCTACAGGTGGCAAACCCGAGAATATTAATGAACTAGAGGCCTTGAGCCATTAGGGGCTGACTAGCCTTCCCTATGAGGGCTCGCAGAAGCTTGTGTTTCGATGTGGATCATGTTTACAGGCTATAATGCAAATGGGAGCTCCACTAAATACTGGAGATGTTTGTCTTAAAGCAGTTAAGTAAATCTGAGATTGCAGTAGTTAAAAGAGGCATTATGTTTTTAATTTGGATAATTATGTTTAAATATTAGTTTTGTGTTGAGCTATTTAACTTGTTCTTGTTTAATTTAGTGAAAATAACTGATGGTTTGTGCATCTTACCAATCAACCTACAGTAATTTGAAAAGGGGTTTAAATCCTTTTTAGTGCAATTGCAAATGTTTGTCCTACATTGAGTATAAAATATTAGGACTTAGGAAGTTATTGTTGTAATGTCTTTTGTCAGCCAACAGCAACAGTTCAGTCCTGATATTTATTCATCATTATCATTGAATCAATTAATCATTTTTTTATTCATTATGTGAGAGATTTATATGGAAAATGGCTCTTTTATTCACCTAAAGCAGGTTGAAACATGCTCGAACAATATCTTGAACTGTATTATAATCGGCAAAAGGCTGGAATTGTTTAAAAGCAATATTAAATGTGTAAAAGTCATTGTACCAATCTGCACACATTTTTCAGAGGTTTGTTTTTCATATGTGGTCTATTCTTAGTGAATCAGTCCTAAACTAAGCAAATTAATACAGCCCTATAGAAAGGACATAGTGTGACAGCTTGCTGGCTTCAAGTTGTATACTTACATCCAGGTTAAGCACACAGGAGCTGCAGACACCTGATGATGACCTTCCAAGTGTTTTATATGTTTTTTTTCTGTGATATAGGTAAAATTTCCAGATTTGGTATACAATTTTTCACTTTCTAGATTATTTTAAAACATAATTAGTCCATTCTGTCAACCTTAGTGTAAAATGGCTCCAACATTCACTGCTCGTACTAAAACATTTAAACCATGTCTGCAGGTAGAGTATCACAGAAGTGTCCTTCCATCCCACAGCAGTAAAAACAACAACAAAAACACCTTTTTTTTCCTGTAAGCTCTGACTCAACCTCAAATATCCATAATAAGCTTGAAACTCTTGAACAACCTCACATCGCCGTGTCCCCTGTGAATCATCAGTTCACCCACGTCTTCTCCGTGTGTCATCAGATCATCAGAAAAAATATCCCGCCAATCTTTTTACTGGATATTTGATTTCTAGCCTTCACTTTGATTGAGTGTGCTGATGGAATAAATACCAAAACAGAGACAAAAAAATAAAAATACCCAGGGCAGGAAGAAATATATATATGCAGATGTTTTTCTTTGTACTGGTTTACCAAGGTTAGAATATCCTCCTTATAATTAAATCAGTTATGATTATGTAAAAGCATAAACCTATAAATGTGTGTTTTATTTTTGAGTTGCTTGTTAATCTTGGTGAAGCTGCAGACATTTAACCAGTTGCTTTTTTCTTTTAGACAGGACAGTTCTTGTCCTTGTTTCCATTTTTCAAAATGTTGGAGGATGTGAGATTGACAAGGGGCATAAAGTAGGAGGAAATGTGAAATTTTGCTTGAATGGTGAGTCAGCCCTTCATCATCAGTTAGGTTGTGTCAATCAGAAGAGTGCAACAACAGGTTTGGGTTGCTGTAATATCTAGATTTTTCTGTTCTTATTAGGCTCTTGGTCCATCATGTTATTGACTTTTTTGTTATATGACAGACAGACCTATTTCAACCCATTTCTTGAATGCTTAGTTGATCTAAAAGAACCCCACTTTGCAATACGCAATAATGCTGCACCAACATATTTTCCAATTTGATTAAGTTTCTGTCAGTAAATTTCCCATCAAAATAATTTATTTCAGTTGAGTCAAATTTAATCTAATTACGACAGAAACCTTGCAGAATAGGTCACTTTTTTATTTCAAAGCTGCAAGTCTTTTGAGTGTACTTCTAACAACTTTATTTACATCTATTGGTGCATCTTTTAAGTAGTTCTTTGCAAAATAGCTGAACTTCAGTTAGTTTAAATGAAAAATCTATATAACATCAATTTTCACATTTTGCCACAGATTCTCAATTAGATTTGTTCTGGATTTTGCCTAGGAGTACAGGGAGCTAGTGGACCGCTTTGTGGCATTGTGTAGAAACAATCATCTCATCTTGAACATGAATAAAACAAAATAGATGATTGTAGGTTTTAAGAGAAACAGGAATAGGTCAAACACTATTTCCATCAAGAGAGATGAGATGAGATGAGAGGTGGTGGAGGAGTAGAAAATACCTCAGTGTTCACCTGGACAACAGACTGGAGTGGAGATGCAACTGTGAAGCCGTCTACAAGAAGGGACAGAGCAGACTGTACTTCTTGAGGAAGCTTAGGACCTTTGGTGTTTGCAGCAAGATGCGGCATATCTTCTATAAGTCTGTTGTGGAGAGTGTGATCTCTTCTGCCATCATCTGCTGGGGAAGCAGCATCAGAGCCAGGGACTTAAAAAAGTTCAACAAGCTGATAAAGAAGGCTGGTTCTGTTCTTGGGACTCCTCTGGAACCTCTGGAGATCATTGTGCCAAGAAGGATTCTTCATAAAATGAAGAACATTATGGAGAACCCTGAGCATATTATTCATGAGACAACAGAGTGTCTTCAGTCAGAAGCTTCCTCAGATCTGCTGTAAGACAGACCGCTACAGGAGATCCTTCCTGCCCACAGCCATCAGCATCTACAGCTGCTCTTTGAAGAAACCTGCATAATATGGGCTATTACATTTAATTTCCCTTTGGGATTAATAAAGTCTTTGTGAACATAATTGGATTTAATTAACTCATTAATATGCTTTCACCTGAATTATTCCATAGGAGCTCTGAGTTAAAGTTTTGGGTTGTTGTCCTGTTGGAAAGTGAACATTCATCTCACTCTCAAGTCTGTTGCCGCCTACAACAGGTTTGCTACGTCGATTTCCCCGTATTTAGCTCCACCCATCTTTCCATAAACTCTGATCAGCATGTGGATGGTGTGATCAGGATAATGTGCACTGTTAGTTTTCAAACACAAATAGTGTTTTACATGTAGGCCAAAAAGTCGCATTTTAATCTCATCTAACCAGAGCACCTTCTTCTACATTTGTGCTGTATCTCTGTGGCAAACTACAAAGAGGGCTTCAGATAGCTTTCCATCAGCATTGGCTTTTCCTTTGTCATTATTCTGAAGTCAGATTTTGGAGTGCACAGTATTAGTCCTGTCAACAGATCCTCACACCTAAACAGTGGATCTCTGCAGCTCCTCCAGAGTTAACATGTGAGTTGTTTGCATCTCTAATTAATACTCTAATTGACCTGTCAGTTTAGGTGGACACTCGTGTCTTGGTAGGTTGGAGTTGTGCTTTACTCTTTCCATTTCTGGATAATGGATTGAACAGTGCTCTGAAGGATGTGGACGTCTTGATATATTGTTTTAAAACCTAACCCCACATTCAATTTCTACGCAACTTTATCCCTGACCTGCCAGCTGTCTTCCTTGGTTTTTATGGTGCTGTTTTCTCTTTAATGTTCTCTGCCAACTTGAGGCCCTTAATGAACTGCTGCATTTATACTAAGATCAAGTTGTACATGTGGTCTTTATTTACTAACAAGGTGACCGAAGATGACTGATGCACTGGATTTTATTGAGGGGTATCAAAATGTCAAATTCATACCCTACTTTTCAGATCTTAGTTTGGAAAACAAAAATTATGCACTGCTCTGTGTTGGTCTATCACATAAAGTACTAATAAAATACATTGAAGACTGTGGTTGTAACTTCACTATCATAGTCAAGTTACAACATCAATAATATGCTGAATTGTTTTAATTCGTGGGAAAATATGCAAAAATTTCTTTGCAGTCTGTTGTATTTGTACTTGGATATTTTATTTGGAAATACACCTAAAGTCCACCAGATGGCGCTGTTCTCTCTGTCACCTGAGCTAGAGTTGCTGCGCTCAAGCTAGAGGATCCTGTCATGTTGACCGCTGCAGACCTGTCGCTTCTGCGTCTCCCCCTGTGACGCTGCCAACCTCATCTTCTGCCTCTCGTTCAATAATCCCACCTACACCCCTCGGTTTGTCAATTTAAAAACCTCATTAGACAAACCGTTTGCTTCCAGGCTCTATGCGCGTAGGTGGAGAACACAGAACACTCCAAAATGCACCTGCATAAGTGAGACGCACAAGTACAAGAAGGGATAACTTTCATGTTACAAAATCTTTATTTTAGTTCGGGAAAACACTCCTGCCTGGCAGACCGCCCTCCGATGCAATTAACCGAGGAAGACGACTTAGTGAATGACTCCACGCCGACCGCTGCAACCCGTCAGTCGGACAGAAGCGCCGGGTCTCCGGCCAAAATGTGCAGCGAATGCTACGTGAATCAGTCATTTGTGAACGACGATGGAACCGTGAGCGCCCATAAACTACGGTAAGAGAGACACAGACAGAAGTTCTGTCTTTGTTTTGTTCAGGTGATAATATATTTCACCAAGTTACAGTCGGATTAATTAACTCTGTGTTTGTTTTACGAAAAACATTGAAAAGAGGCAATTTTAAACGTACACTGTTTGTTCATCCACCCAGGTACCTGTCCTCACCTGTCCCCACTGTTATTTGTTCAGCTGTCCACTGTTACATATATTACATAACTGCAACAAAGATTGCAGTTTTAAAACTGAAAACAGCCAGCTTGACTACATACTGTGTCCCTATTTATTAAATTAGTTATATTTCACTAATAAATACTGAGTAAATGTTTTGAAAACAGAAACAGTTATTTTTAATTATAGTGTTCTTTCAATATATTCTGACTGAATAACTTTATTAATCATTTAATTTTTTCCAGATGGTTTTTCTATTTCATTCTATTGATATATTTTCTATATAATATTTTTCTGTGTTTCCGATATGCATTTAAACTGATTAATAAAATGATTGCCTCCTGGGATTAATAAAGTATTCTTATTCTGACTTAAGTCCTCACTACCATGTCTTAACCAATCATCAAGTCCGGTGTGCTTCAAGAGACATGAGTACTGCCTTTGCTGTTGGTTTTGATTAGATTTGTTTAGCTGAAGGGTTTTCTCAAAGCCACAGGGAAAATATACCCTTCAATATATACCCAATCAGTTATGAAATAACTCTGACAAGCTTAATGCAGGATTATAGCAATCAAACATTGATGGACACAAGATGTGAGTTTCAAGGTGTTTTTTTCTCTCTCCGTCTCTCTATCCAGTCTGTTTTGCAAATTATGCAGTCTGCGTTTCTAGGAGACTGAAAGCAGCAAAAATCTTTGCACCAAACCATCAGCACCTCTCTTATTATGACAATTTCAAAAGAGGATGCAACATTTTTTTGCTGCTGCTGGCTATTCACTAAGTATAAAAAGTAACCCAATAATCTCTTAGAGACACCCATTCGTTCTTGAAAAGGCATATTAATCAATACATCCACTTTAATCTGTCATTTCTAATTTATCTCTTATCTTTAAATAATGAACATCAGTTTTTTTTTTCAAAGTTTCTGCTATGCATCACTCAGTATCAGCATGCATTCAGACAAACATACCAGTGTATTAATATATTTTGCTGTTGGGGTGGATTTATGGTCAGATTTAAGGGAACTTTCTCAGATTTTGTCACATAATAGTCGACTTAAATGTTTCAGGGGTATCAGAGTAATGGGGGGCTATCCTTTTCCTTCCCCTTGCACTTGAAAACAAAATTACCTCTAGGAAACATGGAGGTTGCATCATCATGCTGTTGGGAGGCTTTTCTTTAGCAGGGACAGGGAAGATGCTCAGTGTTGATGGGAATATTTATGAAACTAAATACAGAGCAATCCTAAAGGAAAAAGCATTCTAGGCTGCAAAAGACTCAAGAATGTGGCAGAGGTTCATCTTCTAGCACTACAACCCCTCTAAACATACAGTCAGAGCTCAGATAAAAACATGTACTGTATATGTCTTTCAATGGCCAAGTCAAAGATCAGGCCTAATGCCAATTGAGAATCTGTGTCAAGAGTTCCTAATTATGTGCTCTAACTTGAATTGTTGCTTAATGTGGTTTGATAATCATCAGCTCATTAAAAGAGATGATGTACTTGTCTAATTCAATTCAGTTTAGTTTATTTATATAGCGCCAATTCACAACACATGTCGTCTCAAGGCACTTCACAAAAGCCAGGTACATACATTCCAATTAATCTTAATCATTGAACAGTGCAGTTAGATTCTGTTATTTATTCAAATTGGATAAAAAGTTTTTCTATCTAAGGAAACCCAGCAGATTGCATCCAGTCAGTTACTTGCAGCATTCACTCCTCCTGGATGAGCATGTTGAGACAGTGGACAGTCACTGGCGTTGACTTTGCAGCAATCCCTCATACTGAGCATGCATGTAGCGACAGTGGAGAGGAAAAACTCCCTTTTAACAGGAAGAAACCTCCAGCAGAACCAGGCTCAGTGTGAGCGGCCATCTGCCACGACCGACTGGGGGTTAAAGAAAACAGAGCAGAGACACAAAGAGAACAAAGAAGCACTGATCCAGGAGTACTTTCTATGGGAAGGAAAAGTAAATGTTAATGGATGTAGCTCCTTTAGTCGTTTCACCTAGAAAGAAGGAACAGATAAACTCTGAGCCAGTTTTCAAGGTTAGAGTCTGAAGAGAGCACATAGAGTTAGTTACAGTAAAAGCTCAGTCAATCGCCATGTCTAGGAGAGAGAAAGACAGGGCCAAGTGGATCATCGGTAGAGGGTGAGCATTAAGTTGTTGCCAGCAGAAGCTTGGAGGATTCCCCTCTCCAGAAAGGTGTTACAGGTAGACACAGAGTCAGGCCAGGTGTAGCTTCTAGGAAGAGAAAAGAGAGAGAACAAAGTTAAAAGCTGAAATAACAGCAAATAATACAAAATTGAAGAGTAGTGTGAGAAAGTAGCGAAGAGGGTGAAAGTGGTCATTATGTCCTCCAGCAGCCTAAGCCTATAGCAGCATAACTACAGAGATAGTTCAGGATAACCTAAGCCACTCTAACTATAAGCTTTATCAAAAAGGAAAGTTTTAAGCCTAGCCTTAAAAGAAGACAGTTTGTCCATCTAGAGCCCACTGATGGCCATTGTTATACTAAAAACCACAAACGATTGGGATACCTCTCTCTGTCAGATTTAAACCATAACCCATTGGAAAAGAGAGGGGGTCATAAAGGTAGCAGAAATGGAGGTGTGTTTTGCACCTCAACCATAACTGAGCCGGTTTAGGCTAAACCTGACTCCCCCCTTACTCCATCCAACAAGGGGGGAAGAAGACGGAGGTAAAATAAGGGAAGATAGCTCAGGAGTAACCTAAGCCACTCTAACTATAAGCTTTATCAAAAGGAAAGTATTAAGCCTAGCCTTAAAGTAGACAGGGTGTCTGGCCTCACGGACTAAAACTGGGAGCTGGTTCCACAGGAGAGGAGCCTGATAACTAAAGGATCTGCCTCCCATTCTACTTCTAGAGACTCTGGAACCACCAGTAAACCTGCAGTCTGACAACGAAGTGCTCTGTTAGAAACATATGGAACAATCAGATCTTTGATGTATGATGGAGCTAGATCATTAAGGGCTTTATATGTGAGGAGGGGAAATTTTTTAAAATTCTATTCTGGATTTAACAGGGAAACCAATGAAGGGAAGCTAAAGTAGGGAAATATTTATCTCTCTTTTAATTTTCATCAGAACTCTTGCTTGCAGCATTTTGAATCAGCTGAAGGCTTTTAACTGCATTTGTGGACATCCTGATAGTAAAGAATTACAATAGTCCAGCCTTGAAGTAACAAATGCATGGACTAGTTTTTCAGCATCAATCCTGGATAGGATATTTCTAATTTTGCCAATGTTCCGGAGATGATAAAAGGGAATCCTAGAAACCTGTTTAATATGGGATTTAAATGACATGTCCTGGTCAAAAATAACACCAAGGTTTTTTACTTTATTACCGGAGGTCAATTTAATGCAATCCAGGTTAAGTGATTGACTAAGCAACTTCTTTTTTAAAGACTCCGGTCCAAAAACGACAACTTCTGTCTTGTCTGAATTAGAAGCAGAAAATTTAAAGTCATCCAAGTTTTTATATCTTCAAGACATGCTTGTAGTCTGTCTAAACGGTTGGGTTCATCAGGATTTAGGGATAAAAAAGTGAGTGTCATCATCGTAACAGTGAAAATGTATTCTATGTCCCTGATAATTTGACCTATTGGAAGCATATATATAGTAAAGGGAAAATTTGGGGCCCAAGTACTGACCCTTTGGGGTCTCCACAATTAACCCTGGGGTTTAAAGATATTTATCATTTACATGACAAAAACTGGAATCTGTCAGACAAAAAAGATTTAAACCAGCCTAGCGTTTTCCCTGATCCCTACAGCATATTCCCACCTTTCAAATAGAATATTGTGATCGACTGTAAAAAGCAGCACTGAGATCTAACAAACCAGTACAGAACAAAGTCCATTATCGGGGCAATAAGAATATCATTAGTGACTTTCAGCAGAGCTGTTTCAGTGCTATGATGAGCTCTAAAACCTGACTGAAACTCTTCAAACAGATCATTGCTGTGTAAATGCTCACACTTTGATTAGCAACTATTTTTCAAAAAATTTTAGATAAAAAATGGAAGATTGGTATCGGTCTGTAATTTATTAAGTCATCTCGATCAAGCGAAGGTTTCTTAAGCAAAGGTTTAATTACAGCTACCTTAAAAGCTTGTGGTACATACCCATTTACTAAGGATAGATTAATCATATCGAAAATGGGGCTGGTAATCAGAGGGAACACTTCTTAAATAATTTTCTAAAATATTGTTTCAAGCTGAGAGCTTAATGAAAGCTGGACTAGAACACAATTTATCATTACACTATTTCATTACCCTAAATGATCCCACATTAAGCTTTTAGACACAGCAGCTGTCTTTACCTGTCCCCTTTATATCAAGAAGTCTTTATGCATAATGGTTTGGAGAGACATTTGTTAGTTGTTTGTTTTATTTTCTCATCTGTAAGCCATACCTATGTACATTCCTGTAAAACTTGACCTCTTTCCACTTTTCCACCCCCTTTCTGTGCTTTCTTTTCTTGTTTCTTTGCTTCTTTTACCATTCCCTCTCAGTTCCAGCACACTCCATTTATACAAAGCCCCTTTTTCTTCCCCAACCTTTATTTCCCTTCTGTCTCTTTACTTATCTCCTCTCCCTCCTCTAGCTCTTCCCCAGCACCACTTCAGACTAATAGCAGCCACAGCAGTGGAGTTATCCTAGATATCTCCTCGCTGAAGATGGAGCAGTTGGAGAGCGAAGTTCCTCCGCTACCGCCCCGTTTTCGCTTTAGAGACCTGCTGCTCGGGGACCAAAACTTCCAGAATGATGACAGGTACGTGGTGGCAAAGACATCGGAAAAAACAGTTGCTCACCCACCAAGTAGGTCCAGAGCTGCTGCAGTCTCATGGTCTTCAAAGATTTGGGAGAAACTCCAGCTGTGTACCATTCTGACAGTATGAGTAAATAATACTAACTCTGTCAACTAACAATTTCAACTGGTAGGATTTCAGATTAAATGAAGCAAATTGTTAAAAATCTCAAATTGTTTTGTGAAAATGTATTACTCCTTTTTGACAACAATTACCAGGGTTAACATTCAGCATAATAGCTGATAATGATCTGCAACTGCAGCTCCCCTGGGTGTTTTACAATAGGATTTGAACTCAATATTTAGCTTTTATTTACAGTATTAGTTTTTGTGGGTTTTTTTGACTTCCATTTATTTAACAGCCTATAAACCCATTCAAATCCCACTGGTTGTCAAGTGCCTCTGGTGTTTGAGGACTTTACGCACAGTTCTCTACATGAGTTATGTTTTTTTTTTTTTTTTTGGTTTACATTTTATAGTCCTGACAACCTTAGGCACCGTTCACACTGCAGGGAAATGTGGCCCAAATCAGATTTTTTTGGGGTCAAGTGACCAGGTCAGACTTTTTAAAAGTGTGAACGCTCATATCTGGACCATATCAGACTTTTTCAAGTCACATTTGAGCCACATTCATATGTGGTCCTGAATCCGACTCATATCTGATCTTTTGGAATGTGACTCCAGTGGGAACAACCAAGGCACATTAGATGTGACTTTTGCGCCGCCCAGCAGGAAACGGTAGCAGTTAGCAAACAGATGGGGGGCTAGAATAGTACTGCACAATGGAGAGACAGCGAGATGTTAGAGCTCGTTCATAAACAGAGATAAAACTTTATTCAAGCCTAATTGAAAGCCTCATAGGAACCGTCTGGATGTGGGACGTAGTTTGTATTGTACAATTCGTATACAACCGTTCAAACAGAGGATTTTAAAATGCTATCGAGGTTACCGAGCATGTGATAATCTGCCTCTGCTGCAGTCCGATACACTGGATTGCATCAAGTCTTCTGCCTGTGGAGTTGAGAGGAGAGGCGCAGACATATATGAGTAAAAGTTGCCCTCAACATGATAAAGTTCTGAAAGAACTTGGTCTCTGTAAAGTTCTTAACATCCCTGTCCCACCATTGCTGGGTGTGTCTCCTCATCCAAACAGTTTGTTGTGCTGAATTGGCAGTCAGATCTCCCTAAAACGGAACAATAAAGAGTTTCACTCTCTTTTTATTCACGTGTTTCCCACGCAGCACCCCCTTTGACAAAAAATGGCTTCTGTTATGCACTTAAACCATCACACCTATTTCTCAGTTTTTACTGTTGTGCTGTGCTTTGTGAAGCTCGTATTGTTCTTATGCCCATGCAGGTCAGTTTGAAACCACAACATTTTCAACGTAATGTGAACGACAACACAAAAAAATCAGATTTCTGAAAAAATCGGATTTGAGCATTAAGACCTGCAGTGTGAACGTAGCCTTGGTATTCTACATTCTTCTCTTATTGCCTTGGATTTAGTTGTAAGGTGACACCTCCGTTGCTGTCCATGGTTCTGATATTTAGGACTGCACAATAACTTCTGCACCTCGTTTATTCCTTTTAACTGCTCCACTGGTCCACTACACTAAGTGTATTTTAAAATCTTACACAGTTATGTTATTTGCACATTTGCTTTGATAAAAAAAAAAATTGTTAAATTGAGTTTTGGGCGATGCTTATGTGCTGTCCATGGTGCTGAAATTGAATAATTTTTTGTAAGTTGTATTTAAAGCTAGAGGGATTGCTGGAACTTTCCTGTTGCAACTGAAAATACATATGTTATATTCAGTCTAGCTTTGCTTGTTTTTCATCATCTTTTCCCCTGAATTTCTACCTTTTTTTTGGAGATCTTAGTGGTATAGATCCCCAAGTGACATATCTGATCAGGCCATCTGTAGTGCATCCAAAAATTAACAATGGTACTGCTGTAATCAGTGGCAGATCTTTTTTTTCAGATTAAGTGCAGGGCAAATATGCATCTCATCAATGTCTATGGAAAAATGTATAAAATCGTCCTGGTACTTACATTTTCAAAACAATTACCTGCACAAGTCAAATATATGCAAACCAATGTGCAGTTGCAGTATTTGTAGACCTTAATGTGTTAAATCCTGAATCTACATTCGCCATGGAGATGATGCTGTAACACTTCTTTGGTGTCATGTTAATGAAACTTATAAAGATGACTGCCAAACAGAACCGGTGATTATCCATAGTCATTAACGATATTGGCCAGCATGTCAGGCGAAGGAGCAGGGCAGATCAATAATTGTATCCTCCACAGTAAATACATGTGGAAACTGATATTTTTGCAAAATCTTTTTTAGTTTTATCAATTGAAAGTATGTTCAGTGCTGATGGAGTGATTTGGGAATGAAAATGTATTTACTCACCAAAAAGGGTTAAAACTTTTTTTCAGGAATGGCAGATCAACTCAGTGACTCCAGATCCAGGTCTCGATCCTTCTAAATATTTAAGGCAGAAAATGAAACAATTGGTACATGCGAAGCTCCATTCTAAAATGCAGTCACCTGCTAAATGAGCCTAGTTAACTTGACTCACTGGCTCCATCAATGGATGATTGGCCGACTCAATAGCTGTCAGTCCCACTTCCAATCAGCAGTGGTGTCAAACAGGACTGTGAACTAGGGCATCTTCTTTTTGGTTGGGTATTTGCTATTATCCTTTAAGAAACATCCAAGAACCTTCTGGCAGATCACCTATTCTGGGGCTCTACTCAACCTCGCTTGTTTCAGAGCAGATACTAATTTCCCGGGTTTTACTGTATTTGAAATTTATTTAGCTGATAATGGTTAACTGGTAGCATAAACCCTTGACATTATCTCCTAAACAATTTGCCAGAACTGCTAAATGGTTTGGACTGACTCACAGCCATTACATGCCACCGCTAGCAAAAAATGAAAATATACACACGTCTTGCATCACCCTGTCACTAGCCTTGCCTATAAAGAACCCACGGTGCTCTTAGATGACACCAGATTGAACACTCACAAAGTTCACTTATCTGGACAACATAATATTGTCAACTGCTTCACTGGACACACAAATTGAGTGTGCCGCTGGCTCTGCTTAAGATATCCAACTGTTCCCAGGTTACAGAGCTGTCATGTTCTAAGCTTTGCGCTGTAGGGAGGTGAGGCATGGATCCCTCTCCAAAGACGCCCTAATTAGATTGACATGCAGCCTCAGTGGCATCTACACCCCTCAATGAGGTTTACATGGCAAGACAAGGTCTCCAACACTGTGGTCCTGCCCAGGGCTGAAATGTCTGTGGCCTCAACACTTGTGATGTGTGCCTAACTGTTCTAACCATCATGTATGTCCAGAAATTCACCCAAAATGTGCAAATTTAAGTTGTTCATCCCCAACATCTGAAAATTATAAAAGAAGAAGAAAAATGTTGCTTAATTTCACCATAAGAGTAGGAAACCAAGGGACCACAGCTTTGAGAGACAATAAAGAAAAACAGACAATGAAGAATCTGATGTTTTAACCATCAAAAAACTCAGAAGGCTTGACCTCAGATTCAGACAGAGGAACATCATCATCTTTCAGAATGGATTACTAAAGGGATATATGAGATTGTAGCAACCTTGTTGCATAGATGAGAAGAATGTTACTTAAGGCTTCAAAAAAATCCAAGCTAAAAAGCCAGAAAAAGTGGGAATAAAGAGCTAATTGTACTACTGTGGTTCATAATTCAATTATTATTTTCACTACTTGATCTGAAAAATATGAAAAGTGCAGCAGAGTAGTTTACTAACTTGTTAGAGGTATCTTTTGAAAGCGTGATTTTTCGGCTGCTAAGTAAAATAATTTACTGCCATATTTGTGTGTTTTTTCATGGTAAAAAGCAAAGACAACTGACTAAACAATACCCAAGATTAGGAATTCCTTATTTTACCGGAGGTTTTTGTAATATTAATCAAAATTTTTTTCATGAAAGTCAAAATATTGCTGAGAATATTTGAGAGTTTTTCCAGTGACGCCAAAGTCTAGTAGCTTAAAGTAAAAACCTTTATTCCTGTTGCTGCATATATTTTTCAAGTGCATAGAAATTATTAAATGTGATTTTGCATGTGGCTACAGCAGAACGCCTTCATAGTAGACGTCTCCCAGTGATGTTTTTAAAACATTTGTATTGGTTAAGTGAAAACCACCTCTGCCTCAGCTTATAGTCAAAGGTGACCTTTATTCTGAGTGTCCTTGTAAATAATAATTGTTTTCTTTTTGGTTCAGAGGCCCATATTGCCAGGTCTTATCGTTTTTCTGTTCTGGCCCTTACAATGAAACCCTTCTCCTGCTACCAGTCGATAATGTTGTAGGAGCTAATTGATGCTACAGGTTATATTTGCAGTGGTCATCAGTTAACAAATGTCACTGGTCACATCATAATAGGGATCATCCATCATTCAAATGTTCCTTTTTAAAAGGTGAAAGCAAGCTGAAGAAAAACACGTAAATCCATACAAAGAGGAACAGTAAAATATCATTCTTAATTGCAGCATTGCTGTTTTTTCCCTTTTTTCCCATTTTAAGTGCTCTCATTATCCTGTTTCTAAGGGGAAACCTTTCGGATCTAAATATAGCAATGGAAAATGTCACATATTTTGTAGACACAAGTCACAGTATGGCGTAAAGTGCCCACACATAACTTGAAAACTATGTTAAGTGGATGTACCTGCGTAGGTGAGAGGAGGTTCAAGTGGAGTGGCCTTTTCCGGTGTTTTCAAAAGAACTGACTCATGGAGGAGGTTGTCTATAAATTAGCACTTAAGACTTTTTTCCTCGTTTTGTAGAGATGGAAAGAAAAGTAAGGGGAGAAATGTGAAAGGAGCAGTCTTGTTCTTCGATACCTTAATCTCTTTCAGGTTCTACTAGTGTCATTTCTTGCTAAACCTTTCACATCATTAGAGCATGGAGAGACCCAAATCAACACCAACACTGCAGCTAAACGATTAGAAGAACAAATAACAAAAGAGAAAGGAAAAAAGGAAACATATATTTGCAATAACAGAATGATCAGCTAGGCTTGTTCTGCTGGTGCTGTTAGTTCAGGCATGGCCTTGGATGGGAGCCTTGAAAAGTGTCCTGGGGCCTCGTTGCCTTCTCTCTGTTAGGTATACGGCTCTAGGATGTAGGGAAGGGTAATTTAGCATTATAATCATATCCCGATTTATTGTAGTATTTATTGAAATAATAACAAAAGCGATGATAAAAAGTGTTTAAAATTCATCACATTGTTTTTGCCTATAAATCTACTGCCTACAGTCAGAGTTCCACAAACACAAACACTGTTCTCATAATAAAGCTTAACTATTATCAAATAGGCAACTTCACTACACCACTTACAATAAGTATTGCAATTGTGCTTAGCAGCACATACAAATTGCATTAAATCATATTTTTACATATATTATTTGTTGATGCTCTCGTAGAACGAACAGTAGTTAAAACAAATAGGTAACAATCCCAACCATTATTATGCTTATTATTATTATTATTATTGACCTTCATTTTATTATTATAAATAGCAAGACAAGCAAACAACCAAAATCTAATCAAAGTAAATGTAAAGACAAAGGACACATTTCTGGATGTTGTTGGCCATATTTGGACAATCTAAATACTAACACAATTTGCATGCATCAGATTAAACATACAAAAGTGTTATTATTATCCTTCACCATGTTACTGTTAGTGTGCACAGTTTCATTATGTGCTGCAGCACTGTAACATACGGTTATTCATATCATGGTAACGTTGCTGTGGCAACAGATCCGTGCACGAGCTGGGCAGAAAAAGAATGTAAACAACTCTAAAAATATTCCCATTTCTCAAAATAAATGACCAAACACAGTGCAGAGCAAATTCTCTCCCTGTAGCTCTAATCAGAGTGTGTTTTTTCTTAAAAAGCTGAACAGTGATTATTTTCCAACAGACAGGCTATGTTACTACAGATCTACATGTCAGTGCATTATAGTGCAGGAATTAAGGCTTGCTGCACGACGCACCAGCTGGTTTCCCTGCACAATGGACTCAGAGACCATCATCCATACCTGGATCAGTCCGTCTACGGGAATTTGGAGGTCGGACCCTTTATGTACTGACGTCGGGCAAAGGTAGGGTGATTGATGTCTTAAAAATGGTGGAAGTGATCTCTGTAGACCGAGAGATATGACATCATGGGGTGTTCATATTGTTTTTCATTGCTCGGGTGAGATAGATTATAAACATATTTATGGGTTTTGTGGTTGAGGAAGGAAGAAAAAAATGTGTTTAACAAGTTTAATAAACAGGCTCCAACATCAGCTGGGATGCATTTAACTTTCCAGTTGCTTATTTGTTGGAATGAATCAGAACTTTAAATTAATATGTTTATCTTGTTTACTGACATGTCCACAGCAATAAGTGTTTCAGGTTAACATTGGTGTGATTGTTGTTACTGAATTATTACAGTAATTATAGATCCCTTAAACTGACAAAACAGTGCAAATCCCATTTAGTTTATTGGCAAGTCTTGAAATAAATTAATCTTTTATTGCAGAAAGATAATCTCCACCCTGACAATTTAAGAAAAATCCAATCTCGAACTTGACTATATTTGGGGGAAAGGTCATGTTGAGAAAGAATTGTTTCACCAGTGGAACTTTTATTGGTGCCCCTGCTATCTTTGTGCAACCACATTTTGCGAAATGAAGAGTAATTGTCCAAAATTACACATGGTTGGAACATAGAGGGAGATGGATCCTTGCCCTTTACACAGTCTCCTGAGAACTTCCATAGTCCTTGCTTCTAAGCTTCCTCCTCAGGTTTCGTAAAAGATTCAGGTCTGGGTATGGTAATGGCCATAGAGAAAGTTGATTTTTTTTATCTTAATATCTGTTGTTCTGGCATTATGCTTTGCATTATTATTCATTTGTTTACTCATTTTCAGTTTACCGGCAGAGTCCATCAGACTTTTTTTCAAGATCTCCCAGATTTTCCTTTGTTCCTTCTTTTGGACTCCAGTGGATTTGTTTTTATACATTTAGTCTGTTAACTGCCACATAAACCTTTTAAATACAAGCAGATGATTTCTGCTGGCTAAAGGACCTTAAATATCAGTCATTTTTCATATGTCATCTGACTGATTGACAATCTTAAAAAGTTGTTCATTTCTGACCCTTGTTTTACTAATGCATTTTGCTGTGTAAAATCATCTGTTTTAGCACTTTAAAATTACAGCAAGGCTAAGAATAACTTGATCTCAATTGAAGCTCATCCTGTTCCCTGAAACACTGAAGTGACTCCACAGCATGACTGATGTCAGACTACTTCAGCTTTGTAATTGCATAGGAGCTAATAAAGGAGCATCCCATGCATGTGCACATGTGTGGGCAGAGGAATGAGAAAGAAAGACAGACAGAGATCAGTCTGTAGGACTCTCAGTATGTGACAAGCAGCTCTCTGTTGAAGGGTTTCTGTTTCCATAACTCATCTCTGTCTAGATGGTTTTGCTCTTTTCGGATATTTAATTCACTCATCCACTCTCTGTTTGACTTTCTGCTCTCTGCAAGTGGAGTTTAACCTTCAAGTCATATGCACTACGTTATTCTTTGCATACACTATTCTCCCTTGGTATGACGGCCATATTAACCCAAAAGGTTGGATGAACCAAAATGTGACAGAATATGCATAGACACAGAAACTTCTGAACCTTTATAAAATTGTTCTAATCCAATACGTTTGTACTTTCTCTTTTCCTTTACCCCTAATGGGAACTTCCTTCTGAGAGCAGAGTTTTGAAGTTTATTCATTAATGCTGTAAAGGTTCTTTTTGCTTTTCTTAACTGCATAGCAGTGTGGCTGCTCTTTTCTCTTTTTCTATCTTTGCACGTGCAATGCCTGACAAACTTACCTCATTTAAAGTAATCATTCTGTAATTGGATAAAGAAATTTTGAGCAAGGAAAATTCTCTTTTTGCAGTAATGTATGTGCTGCTACAGTGCCTTGCAATAGTATTAATACCCATTGAACTGTTACTAACACAAATTCAATGTACTTTATTAGGATTTTATGTAATAGGCCAACACAAAGTAGTGCATAATTGTGAAATGAAAGAAAAATGATACATGGTTTCACATGTCAGGGAAAGTATACATTGGGTAAAATGGTGCAAAATGACATTTTTGGGGATTTGATAACTCACCTTTTTGGAGATTTGGGGATTGAAGAGGGTCCATGATTGATTGAGTGTGGTAGTTTGAGCAGGGGACATTTCTTGTACAATAAAACATTCCAGCAGATCTGTTTGTTGTGGTTACGACTTCTGCAAACAATAGATACCTGATGAATTTCTAACTCTCTGACTCTTTTTGTTGAAATCTTACTGACTCAATTTCAAAAAAATTGTATCCATACACAGAAAATCTGGAAAGTGTGGTGTGTATTTGTATTTGGGCCACTTTATTCTAATACCCCTTAATGTAATTTAGTGGGAAAAAATTACTTAGAAAATCACATAATTGTAAATAGAGTCCACCTTTATGTTACTTAACCTGAGTATGAATTAAGCTGTTCTGTCTCTCATCAAGCACATCATCCTAAAAACAGAAAATGTATGGCACACCTGCGAACCAAGAAGCCCACGGCAATTCTGGAGGAATTGCAGAGATCCACACCAAGGTTTTAAAATGGATTTTCAATCACATTCTCCTTTTGATCTGACTTAGCTTGAGCGATATTGAAAAGGAGAATTCGGTGTAAAGCTGGAAGAGACATACCGAAAAACAAATTGCAGGGAGCTATACAGGTGTGGGGAAAGGGACACACAGTGTCAAATTATTAATAAAGCTGGTACTAACTAAAGAAAAATATATATTTGTACTATTTTGTATTGCACTATATTACAATGTCTCAGTGAGCCGATGGCAGAAACCTTTAATTTTCCTTCCTGTTTACAATTATGGACTACATTGTATTGGTCTATCACATACAGTCCCAATACTTTTAAAAGGTTCTGTGTCTGTCAACAATATACTGTAAGTAAACAAATAAAATAAAAAAGAAAATGCAATATTGCCTCCTTTTTATTACATCAGTAGATCCTGGTTTTGTTTAATTTACTGTCTAAGCAGAAGAGGTTTTTATTTGATTAAAACAAATAAGTATTAATGTTCTCTTGAATCAGGAAGTCTTGACAAGTTAGGAGGTCGCATTATAAAATAATTACTCATTTTTTTATCTCCTCATTTTAATTTCCTTCAGGCTCAATCCTTTCTCCAAGCTGATAGCTTATTTCAAATTGCATGATCTGCACTTACCCAGCTTTGTAATTGGGAAACAAAATAAGAGACGGATAATTACCCAACTCTCCTAAGGCAAGATGATTAGAAAAGCAGCAGCATGAATATTCATGCTGTATTACCATCTCTGTTTAGTACAATCATCTGTGTGACCTCCCTCGGTTTGTTTAACCGATTTTTGTCTGACAGTTGTTCTCCCTCTTCTTTCCTGTTAGGGTGCAGGTCGAGTTTTACGTAAATGAAAACACCTTCAAGGAGCGTCTGAAGCTTTTCTTCATTAAAAACCAAAGATCAAGTAAGAGGGCGGTGCAGCAGTATTTCTTAAAATGTGTCTGAAAAGGCTGTTAGGGCATTAAAATGGTTAATTTTTGGGGCTAAAACAGTAAAAGTACAAACATTTTTTAGAAGCTGCAGCGACGTAAAAATGCCCTGATTTCTCTTTTGTGTTCAGGCCTTAGGATTCGTGTGTTCAACTTCTGCCTGAAGCTGCTAACCTGTCTGCTGTACATCATCAGAGTGATGACAGACAGACCTGGTCAGGGCACCGGTGGCAGCCACAGCTCGGTGCAACAAAACACTCCAAATGGCAACAACAAATGGTTTGTTCACACCAGAGGAAGTGTCTTTGTTGGGTAAAGTGCAATAATGACACTCACATTTCTCTCTATTTACGCACTATTAAAATCAGAGACGGTAAAAGGAGAGTAATGTGAATTAAATGCTAATGAAGTGCAAATTGATGATTGAACCAGATGATTTTGTTTTGTGCTGAAGGAGAAGTTAACATGCAGCTGCTTTATTGTTAAAAGGACTCCTGCTGATCAAATACATTTCAACTACAGCAGTTTTTCTTTAATATCCGTTAACTCAAGAGGAAGCCCGTACACAAGCATCATCTTGGTGAAACTGAAATCTAAGTTACATCACTTCATTTGCTAAATCGATTGATACGTTTTGAATGAAAGCCATGTTTTTACCTCAAGGTAGCACATTCAATTCAATTCAATTCAATCCAATTCAATTCAATTCAGTTTTATTTATATAGCGCCAATTCACAACACACGTCATCTCAAGGCACTTCACAAAGGGTTTGGAATGGTGTGGGGTTTTGGGGAGGTTAGAATAAACTACTGAGTGTTAGAGTTTGGCCATTTTAGAATGGCCTACGTGTAGGGGTGCTAAGTAAAGTAATAAACTGATAAAGTTTGTCCATCTAGAGCCCACTGGTGACCATTGTTATACTAAAAACCACAAGGATTGGGAGTACCTCTCTCTGTCAGACTGATTATAACCATTGGAAAAGAGAAGGGGTCACACAGGTAGCAGAAACGGAGGGGGTGTTTGCACCTCGACCATAACTGAGTCGGTTTAGGCTAAACCTATCTAAGGAAACATGTGGAGGCAGCTTATTTCTAAAAGATAAATAAAATCCTAATAAAACAATTCCATAAGTCATTCAAACCCTTTAGTTAACCAAGAACTTTACAGACTTAATTTCAGCTAAAGACGTTGAGACGTTTTACTTTAGGTGACATTTAGGAAATGATGGGTTTACCTTGCTAAAGTACCAAACTACAGATCTTTGTATTCATTTCTCAGCTTCCATTGCCTGTTTGTTTTAATTTCTTTTTCTGCCCATCATTGCTGTGCTGCAGTGTCGATTGCCAGTGGAATGGATCAGTGCAGGACAGAGAAATTAACTGGTGAGTCAAAAAAACATTATTCTTTTTAAGAGATTTCATTTGCTACCTAATATTAGCAGTGATTTTATTGCTTAATTTGGTACAATACATTTTATTTTCTGACATATCTATGCTTATTGGCATCCCTGTTAAAGGTGTGAAAAACGATACATACATTTATTCAGAGGTACAAAACAAAATTCCATGTTTAAAATACTACTGTTTTTAACATAGTAACAAAATCCTTAATTTAAGTTGATTTTTAATTACTAATCCATACTTTTCTGTTTCCCTTAAATATAAATATGATAAGACAGTTTCTCTTACCCATTTAAAAAAAATGGAAAGACTATTGAACATGTCATTCATGTAAAAAAGATATGGGTTAATCTTTATAAGTCTAGAAATTGTCGTCTTCCACTTATCCGGAACCGGGTCGCGGGGGCAGCAGACTCAGCAGAGACACCCAGACGTCCCTCTCCCCAGACACCTCCTCCAGCTCCTCCGGGGGGAGCCCAAGGCGTTCCCAGGCCAGCCGAGAGACATAGTCCCTCCAGCGTGTCCTGGGCCGTCCCCTGGGCCTCCTCCCGGTGGGACGTGCCGGGACACCTCCTGAGGAAGGCGTCCAGGAGGCATCCGGCATAGATGCCCGAGCCACCTCAACTGGCACCTCTTGATGTGGGGGAGCAGCGGCTCTACTCCGAGCCCCTCACCCTATCTCTAAGGGAGTGCGAGGCCACCCTACGGAGGAAGCTCATTTCAGCTTCTTGTATCCGGGACCTCGTTCTTTCGGTCATTACCCAAAGTTCATGGCCATAGGTGAGGGTAGGAACGTAGACCGACTGGTAAATCGAGAGCTTCGCTTCTCGGCTCAGCTCTCTCTTCACCACAACGGAACGTCTGTCGATCTCCCGCTCCATTCTTACCTCACTCGTGAACAAGAACCCCGAGATACTTGAACTCCTCCACTTGAGGCAGTAACTCCCCTCCAGCCTGAAGAGAACAAGCCACCCTTTTCCGGTCGAGTACAATGGCCTCTGACTTGGAGGAGCAGATCTTCATCCCAGCCGCTTCACACTCGGCTGCGAACCGCCCAGCGCATGCTGTTGGTCTTGGCTAGAGGGGGCCAGCAGGACCACGTCATCTGCAAAAAGAAAAGATGAAATCCACTGGTCCCCAAACCAGACCCCCTCCGGCCCTTGGCTGCATCTAGAAATCCTGTCCATAAAAGTTATGAACAGGACTGGTGACAAAGGGCAGCCCTGCCGGAGTCCAACATGCACCGGGAACAGGTCCGACTTAGTGCCGGCAATGCGTACCAAACTCCTGCTCCGCTTGTACAGGGACCGGATGGCCCCCAATGAAGGGCCCCCGATTCCATACTCCTGGAACACCCCCCACAGGCCATCACGAGGGACACAACCATGACACCATGTCAACCATGACAGCCCCACAACATCCAGAGATTTGAGGTACTCAGGGCGAATCTCATCCACCCCCGAAGCCCTGCCACCGCGGAGCTTTTTAACCACCTTGGTGACTTCAGCCTGGGAGATGAAAGAGTCCAACCCCGGGTCCCCAGCCTCTGTTTCCACCAGGGAATGCGTGATGGCAGGATTGAGGAGTTCCTCAAAGTACTCCTTCCACCGCCCGATAATGTCCTCAGTCGAGGTCAGCAGCCTCCCACCCCCACTGTAAACAGTGTTGTCGAAGCACTGCTTCCCCCTCCTGAGGCGCCGGACAGTTTGCCAGAATCGCTTCGAGGCCAACCGGTAGTCCTTCTTCATGACCTCACCGAACTCCTCCCAGGCCCGAGTTTTTGCCTCTGCCACAGCCTGGGCCAGGGCACGCTTGGCCTCACGGTACCTGTGAGCCACCTCAGGAGTCCCAAAAGCCAATCACAGCCGATAGGACTCCTTCTTCAGCTTGACAGCGTCCCTTACTGCCGGTGTCCACCACCGGGTTCGGGGATTGCCGGTGCGACAGGCACCGCAGACCTTACAGCGCAGCTACGGGCAGCAGCATCGACAATAGATGCGGAGAACATGGTCCACTCGGACTCTATGTCTCCAACATCCCCCGAAATCTGGTCAAAGCTCTCCCGGAGGTGGGAGTTGAATACATCCCTGGCTGAGGGCTGCCAGACGTTCCCAGCAGACCCTCACTATGCGCTGGGGCCGGCCAAGTCTGTCCGGCTTTCTCCTCTTCCAGCGGATCGAACTCACCACCAGGTGGGGATCAGTGGACAGCTCAGCTCCTCTCTTCACCCGAGTGTCCAAAACATGCGACCAAAGGTCTGATGATGCGACACAAAGTCGATGTTGGACACTGATGGACACACTTATGTTGGAACATGGTGTTCATTATGGACAATCCGTGACTAGCACAGAAGTCCAATAACAAAGCACCACTCGGATTCAGATCGGGGAGGCCATTCCTCCCGATCACGCCTCTCCAGGTGTCACTGTTGTTTCCCACGTGGGCGTTGAAGTCCCCCAGCAGAATAATGGAGTCCCCGGGAAGGGCGCTATGCAGCACTCCCGACAGGGACGCCAAGAAGGCTGGGTACTCCGCACTACCGCTCGGCCGATAGTCAACGACAGTTAGAGACCTGTCCCCAACCCGAAGGCGCAAGGATGCGACCCTCTCATCCACTGGGGTAAACCCCAACAGGGCTGATCTGGAGGGCAACAAGCAAACCCACCCCAACCCGCCGCCTCTCCCCGTGGGCCACTCCAGAGTAGAAGAGAGATCAGCCCCTCTCGAGGAGATGGGTTCCAGAGCCCACGCTGTGCGTGGAGGCAAGCCCGACTATTTTCAAAGTAGAAAAGCAAAAGCGTAATAATCATAGGACAAACAAGCCCGACTATTTTCTAGTCGATATCTCTCGACCTTCCGCAGAAGCTCAGGCTCCTTCCACCCCAGCGAGGTGACATTTCACGTTCCTAGAGCCAGCCTAAGCATCCGGGGATCGGGCCGCTGAGGTCTCCACCTTCGTCCACCGCCCAATCCTCTTTGCATCGATCCCTCACGGTTTCCCCTGCAGGTGGTGGGCCTACTGGGGGATGGCCTCGCATCTCTCGTTCAGGCTTTTGCCTAGCCGGGTCCTGTGAGGAGCAACCCGGCCACCAGGTGCCCCAGGCCTGGCTCCCGGGCGGGACCCCGGCTCCGCTGTACCGGGCGACGTCACGTGCCTCGATCTACTAGTCCTCATGAAGGATTCTTGAACCGCTCTTTGTCTGACCCGTCACCTAGAGCCTGTTTGCCATGGGAGACCCTACCAGGGGCATTTAAGCCCCAGACAACATAGCCTCTAGGATAATTTGAGAACTCAAACCCCTCCACCACGTTAAGGTGGCGGTTCAAGGAGGGGCTTACATCAGTATGATAAGACAGTTTCTCTTAGCCATTAAAAAAAAAAATTGAAAGACTAGTGAACATGTCATTCATGTAAAAAAGTGGGTTAAACTTTATAAGTCTAGAAATTGCTACAAGAAAGACCAAGAAAAACCATTTTTTAAATGGCTAAGAGAAACTGTCTTATACTGATCTAAACTTGACCTTATCTACAGTCAAAACAATAATTAGAAAGTTTAACGCAGCTGGAACTTTGGCTAACCAGGCCGGATGAGAACCCAAATTATTTTGCCACCACACACACATAGAAGCATGGCAAGGGAATTAAAAATAGCTTCAAATCTCACCGTTAGAGAATTGCAGAGGTAAGTGGGATCGAGGGGTCATTAAGTCAACATAACAACCATTTGTGAATATCTACATGGCAATCAGTTGTTTGGGAGGTATTCCAGGAAAAAAATATTTCTATTCTACCATCACAAACAGCTTCTACTATAAATACTACAGGGACATTTACTGGAACCGCTGGCTTTGATCAGATGTGTCTAAGATTGAGCCAGCAGTATATACTCCAAGTGGTTTTGATGTGTAGTGGATAAATGTGTTGAAAAGCATTGCCACTGTTACGTATGGTGGAGGATCGGTGATGTTATGGGACTGTTTCACTTACAAAGACTTTGGGAACCTTGTTAGATGTTAAAAACACAAGGAGTCCTAAATCGGGCCACCTCTATTAAAAACTGAATATATCTTAACATGGATTGTGTTTTTGCACATCTTTACAAGGGGTGCCAACATAAGTTGAGGGTGCAGTTAAATCTGTTAATCTCAGCTCCTGTCATTTAAGAGGGTATTGGCATTTGAATAGGAACATGGAGGATGTTGCGTGCTCTCTTTCTGCTAGGGACTTGATCTTCTGGGTGGAGAGGAAGGCTCCAGTCTGGGCCATTCAAGTGAGTCACAACAGAATCAAGAGTGAAGTGTGTTTTACCTGATGAAGCAGACATTAGGGTCTCTCATTTTCAACATATTGTTGCTGTTTTTATGAATTTACCACTTATGTTTATTCCTTGGTTTGTTTAGGTGATTGTGGCCATCATTAGTTTCCTGGAGACTATGTTGCTTATGTATCTGAGCTACAAGGTGAGACTGAGATGTAACAGAATAAAAACACATTCTGCACTCCAACATGATTGAGGCATTCTGTACAATGAATTGCTTTCACCGCGTGAGACTGACAATCCGTAAGTGGTGTAATTAGCCCAAGTCATTTGTCACAGCAACAGCAAGGATCTGTGCTAATTACAGGATCTAGTTGAGGTGAGGAAGTAAGTGGTTGATGAGGATGACAGTTGTGATGAACAAAAAACAATCCGTGCTGTGACTCATACTCCTTTCTGTGGTTGCAGATGATAAACCAAATGTCCTCGTGCATGTTTTTTTATTTTTTATTAAGGGGAATATTTGGGAACAGATATTTCAAGTTTCCTTTCTTCTGGAGATGATCAACACAGTTCCCTTCATAATTACGGTAAGACCTTTTCCATTTCTAAATTACTAATCTTTCCTGTGAGAGGGTATTACTGCTGCTGTTGTTGCCTGCTTTAATGCGTCATTGTCTGTATAGATATTTTTTGCTACAAATGAACAACAAAACTATGGGTGGTTGGGAATTTATTACACCCATAACCATCTTCCCTATGGAGACCAGTTTGGTGTGCACACATTAAAATCTCTTTTAGTATGTGTTGTCCATTTATATCTAGGAAATGTATGATACCATTGGAAGTGTCCTGGTGTTTAACATTAAAAAATGTCCTAAATTGATCATGACCCGTACGTTACCTGCATTACATCAACTTCTGTATATAGATATTAGTTGTAGTTAAACCCTGGAAAATTTAAATCTATAGTAATCTTACAGTTTTAAGAACATGCTTCTTCTGAGAAGTTACACTAATGTTTGAGAGTGGGTGAGCTAGAGCCCTGACCTAAATCTGATTGAGAACCTGGGGAAGGAACTAAAGATTAGAGTGATGGCAAAGATTTATTCCAACCTCAAAGACTTGGAGCTCATCACCAAAGATACATGCAAACATGGAAAAAGCTGGTCAGCACCAAAAAGGAGGTTTTGATTACTTTAAGGCTGGGAAAGACTTATACACTGATTGTTGAGAAGGCCATTTTTTCCCATGTCATTTATAAATAAAATGTTAATAAAACAAGATACATTTCTTTTTTTAAACTACCTTTGGCATTGTTTTATCACTTTTTGAGACATGCCTGCCTCATTTCCTATTAGAAACAGACCTCTTGGTTTAAATATACCAGTATAACTACAGCCAGACAATGATGCACATTAGTCTGGGCAAAGTAGAAAAGCAAAAGCGTAATAATCATAGGACAAACATTTAAATTACTATATATAACTGTGACCTGCTAAACTGCTATACTTCCTTTGTAGATCTTCTGGCCTTCAATAAAGGACATCTTCATTCCTGTGTTTCTCAACTGCTGGCTAGCTAAATGTGCATTGGAGAACATGATTGTGAGTTGAACCCATATTCTTAAATGTGTCTGATGATGATAGCCAAGGAAATCAGCATAACACTTTACTGCAACGTTTTCTTTAAGGTCTTCTTGCTCACACTAATTCTTTCTTATATTCCTGCTGATTTGTGTACACAGAAAGAATGCTGGAGCATGGATTATCTACATAAAAATAGTCATATACAAAAACTATAATTAAACATGTGTTTTATATAGGAAATTCCATGCTTTTTACCTTGTGGTTTGTGAAATCAATTATTCATATAATGTTTTACATTATGATGCAGAATGATGTCCACAGAGCAATCCAGAGAACAAATTCAGCCATGTTCAACCAGGTCATAATTCTCATCTGCACCCTGCTGTGCCTCGTCTTTACTGGGTAAGGCTGTTTTTTTAAAAGCTTGTTAGTATGCATTGTTGGAAATATGGAATTCATCTGTGTCCATTCAAATGAAGAGGTAGGAAGCAGAACGTGACGTAAAGAACGCCACTGAACAATGAAGCACACAAAGTAATGAGAGAAAAACAATTGGGTTATAAATTGTTACATCTCCTTTTGATTCCCGTTTTTGAACCTGTGAGGTTCTATACCATTTGTTCACTGTAGGTCAGTTGGGGAAAATTGATTTCTTTCAAACAATGTTGTAATGTAAAATTAATTATGAACAAACTGAATAGGTTTAAATAAAGTTCCTGACTATGGAGGAATAAATTAAGAAGATATACAGAAATAAATAAATGCTCAATAAATAAAGAGGCATTCCATTTAATATACAAATAATGCAGTGAATAAATAAATAAATGTTGGCAGTAATTAAATTATTCAATGAGACATAAATTAATATATCTAATTTAATTTGTTTCTTTATTTATTCACCTATGTAATAATTACCTTATTTATTTATTATCCATTACAATGTTTAACTTTATTTATTAGTGACTTATTTTTAAATGTATTTATTTATGTGTATGGTTAACTATTTTCTGTTTTAGTTTTCCTTTGTATTTTTTAACTCTTTTTATTTGTTCAATGCTATTTATTTATGCCTGTGCTTTTTACATTTCCGTATGCATTTCTGCCTCATTATGGAAATGAGGAGGGGTGTCTCAGGAGTCAGCTTTTGCCTTTTGGCCTATTTGCCTATTTTGCCTATTAGCCTTAGCCTACATAGCTCGAATTTCCATGGCTTTTCCCCACAAAAAATATTGTTTAGCAATGGCAACTCGGCAGGCAGACCTTTGGTGTCGACCTCTTAACAGCGTTCTAATTAGTCCAGTCTATTAGCAGCTTCCCTTAAGAGCTCTGAAGCTCCATACAGCAAGCCAAGCACCCAGCCCCGCTTCAAGCACCGACGCCGCATCCCGTCCCCCTCCACACGATGCCAAGACAACAACCTCAGCTTCCTGATGTCCAAGCTCAACAGTTTCCAACCTCTTAAGGGCAGGTGCTAATAGACTGGAGGAATTAGAGCTCTGTTAAGAGGTCAGACACAGAACGTCTGCCTGCTGAGTTGCTAAATGCTTTTTGGTGGGGAAAAGCCATGCCAATTCGAGCTATGCAGACTAATGCTAACCAATTGGCAGAAGTTGACGCCTGAAGGCACCAACCCTCCTCATTTACATAATAAGGCAGAAATGCATATGGTAATGTAAAAAGAACAGGCATATTTATTGTATTTTTTGTGTATTTAATTGTATGCTTATTTATTTATTAAGCATTTATTTATTTCTGCACATATTCTTAATAATGGCAGGATTGGTCCTCCATAGCCGACAGGTACAAACGTGCAGCAAACTGCTAATCCCGCTGCAAACGCATAAATGATACAAACTCACAAACACAAAAAGAAATGCAACAGAACAAGGCTACCAAAGAAAAATGCTGCAATCAAAGAGAAACAAAAACGTACCACCAACAAAACAAATGCAAAGAAAAACTGCCTCAAATAGAAATAACAAAAGCAAGTTAAGAAAAGATGCAAACTCGCTCCACAATATCGCTGCACTAAAATACAACACATACAACTTTGCACATTAGTAAACGTCAACAGTCACTTATATACACTTTATAAAATACATTTTTCCATTTCTTTCTCATTGACATTAAATGACACAAAATGTTTCCTGGTTAAGTCGGTTAGGATTAGCTAAATAATTTCTATTTGCTGGATGCCAGAATAATGAAAGAGAATTTTTATTTTTTTATTTTTTCAAAGTCAAGAATTGCATAAACTTTGAAACTGTATGCCTTGAGTCAAACATTTTAGCTATCCTTCCTCAAGCATCTCAAAATAATTTGTTGTAATTTTGGCCCATTCCTGTTGTAAAATATTTTAACCTTCATGCTTGTTTAGTACAATCTTCTTTGTGAATCCAGTCCAGAAATAAAGCAATTAGCAACTGTGAAACGTGCAAAAAATGGAGTACATTGTACAACTTTGTAAATCCTTCCTTGAGTTTATATTAGTTTGCTTGACTGCTGTCATTTGTTTGACACAGCACATGTGGAATTCAGCACCTGGAGCGAGCGGGCCAGAACCTCTCCCTCTTTAATTCCTTCTACTTCTGCATCGTCACCTTCTCCACTGTCGGCTTTGGAGATGTGACACCGCGCATATGGCCCTCTCAGCTGCTCGTAGTCATCATGATCTGTGTGGCTCTGGTGGTGCTTCCTCTCCAGGTATGCCGGTTTTAGAACTTTTCATGTTTTATGTAAGTGCTCTTCATATATCTGTTTAATGTTTGGCAGTTTGAGGAGCTGATCTACCTATGGATGGAGAGACAGAAGTCTGGAGGGAACTACAGCCGCCACAGAGCTCAGACGGAGAAACATGTAGTTTTGTGTGTCAGTGCACTCAAAATAGACTTGCTCATGGACTTTCTCAATGAATTTTACGCACACCCCAGATTGCAGGTACCCGACAGCACCCATGTACATGTTATTTAATGCAATTCAATGCAGATAATCACATGATTCTTTGAAAATCTTTAAGGATTACTATGTGGTGATCCTATGCCCGAGTGAAATGGACCTTCAGGTGCGAAGAGTCCTGCAGATTCCCCTGTGGTCTCAGAGAGTCATCTACTTGCAAGGGTCTGTTCTCAAAGACCAGGATCTACTCAGAGCAAAGTAAGTTGCATCTTCTGAAAAGTGTGGATGAATTTTCACAGCTACAATGTGATAACCCTTTGTCATGTAAACATTCCACAGAATGAATAGCGGTGGACTATAAATACCTCTTGTTATACGTATATATCTCATACTTCTGTTTGGATTATCACAAACATCTCCAGACATTCATGTTTCACAAAAGGTTTGTAATATAGATGGACTAATATTTTGGTTGACCAATATAAAGGCCAATATTTCCAGTTTTTCAAATGTTGGCGATGTTGGCGAATCAAGTAGACATCATCAGCTCACTCTTTAAGTGGCTGTGTGCGAGCTAGCTAAGAACCGTGGACTTTGAATGGGCTGCTTCCGAGTAGTGACATATAAATGTTATGAAACCTTACTTTTGATAATTTAGACAAAAAAAGGTCTGAAGGTCTGTGAAGCGAAGAGAAAAGAGGCAACAAAGATAGACTGATCAAGAGACATGTGATGAGTCTGATCAATTTGTTTAAAAATAGATTGTTTTTCTTCACAGTAGTATTATATGCTGTTCCAGCAGGATAGTTTTTTTCTTTTTCAAATTGCTCAAAATGTGGTTCTGAAACGTCCAGAAAGTGTCACAGAAACAACAGCCTCCCAGCCTCTGAGTAACCTCTCCAGGCAGACAGAACAGAGGTGAAGCCACATTTCTTTGATCTTTTCTGGCATTAGAACCTGCCAGACCCTTAAAGATCTTCTTATCATGAATTCTTTCAAACTTTCTGTCAGACTTCAGTTTTATATTTTTAATTGGCATCATGTGTAAGACCTTATGATTACCATTTCAGACAGATAGAGAGAGACATTAATAGCTATCTCGAAAAAGTTTAATCTTTGAATAGCTATAGATAACCTAAACACTCATTGTCACTCATTATCCCTTTAAATAATTGGTTATGGTAAACTATTAAAGTCATAAAAAGGTAATCATTGATTCTTTTAGTAACTAAATTTAATATAATCATATTATAATCCCATAATATTGTGATTCCGAGGATAAATATTTTATCATAGTACATTCTTTTTGATTCCTTCCATGAGGTATGCAATTTAGACTGCTCAAGAAAGTGAATGTACATTAGGATTGCTTGATTTTTGATAGATTTAAGACTGAGAAAATTTATATATATTATTTAATGAGATTGATGTGATTTTTAAGACATTTCAACAAGATGTGATCTTGATGTGCTACTCAGTAAGCAAATGTGCATTGATGTAGCATAATTTGTTACTTGTTTGAAGTGCAACGTTTCAGCTCATGCCTGTTTTGCTCACACATTAACTCGGGTGTACAGTCTGCTGTGTCTTTGTTGCACATGCCATACAGGACATAGGCGGAATAGACGGTCAAAGTTGATCTTTTGCTATGCTTGTTTGTCTGCAGGTGTGGTTGAGTTCAAACAAATTCAAAAGATTATGTTATCTCAAAGGTTTTGAGTTGAATGGTGTTTCAGATACCCAAAAGGATGACTAAAGCACATAAAAAGTGGTATTTAATTACATGATAAATCACCCAGCTTATTCTATCATTCCATTTTTAAGAAACTGGCTTGTCAGAACTATTGTGTGGTTTTATATAATGACATAATTTGTAGCTGTTCGTTTAAGCTTTTATTCAATTGTGATTTGACAGGTAAAATGACTCCATCTCACAAAGGTCAATGTGATCTTTATCACATTTTTATCCTGGAGGTTTAATGAATGAGACTGAGAAAAGAATGAACCCTGGTGAGAGGAATAAAAGCCTGTATTCACTGCATGTCGAGCCAAATTTCTTTCTTCAGCATCAGACTTTATCTGTAGCTAAGTGGAATAGAGTTCAACCAAACACAAGACTGTAAACTACCTTTGGATCTGCTTTGCAGAGTTACAACCAGCCATAAATGTCCTGATTTTTACAGATCATTACACTCAGCTTAGGCCTCTTCATTGGTAATGGTAGTTACAGAGTTATGTGGCTTAACTGGCTCTGTAAAGTTACATTATTTTGTCAAGATTGGTCATTTGTGACCGAGTTATTTCAAGCACTGCACCAGGTACAGCATTCAAAATTATTGCTTTGATGGAAACAGGTTACATAACTCCACTGTATACATTTGTCAGGGTTTTAATAGAGCAATTAGAAGCAAAGGACTGGGTGTGTGTCGTGCTTACATCCTTCATCTGGCAGTGTTTCAAATCCTCCCACACTTGTTTTGCATTCTGCACTCCTCTGGCTGTTTTAATCATATGCAAAAACAGTTCCACATTTGCTGAACATTCAATATACAGCACATTTGAGTTTGTTTGTGTGTCTGCTCATACACAGGCAAAGCAAAACTTAATAATGAATCAATAAAATTTGTGTTGTCATTTTACAGTTTTAATGTCCTGCCATTAAAATACTGTGTGGCAGAATTTCTGTTTTCTTTTTTTGTGACTTTGATTTATCTCTATAATGACCTCTCTTCATGTCTTTATCAAAATACTGCAGAATGGATGACGCAGAGGCTTGTTTCATTCTGAGCAGTCGTAACGAGGTTGATCGAATGGCTGCGGTAAGATAAATGACAGTCGCTGTACTATGCTATAATATATTTCTTTAGCATGCAAAAGTTATATAAATGAATGCATTTAGTGCTATATTTAAGAAAAGCAGTTGCTATTTTAATTGCAAAATGTGCAATATTTTTTCTTAGGACCATCAGACCATCCTGAGAGCTTGGGCTGTGAAAGACTTCGCTCCAAACTGTCCTCTATATGTCCAGATACTCAAACCTGAAAATAAGTTTCATGTTAAATTTGCAGGTGAGATTTTTTAAACTGACTGGGCATCATTTGAATGAAAAATGCAAGTGAGGCTCCTAAATGTATATATTAAGATACAGTCCTCGCAAAAGTTTTCATACACCTTAAACTTTTTTCACATTTTATTTTTTAAATGGTCAGTGGAAGAAAAATGGTATGTGGTCTTGAAACATTTTTACAAATAAAAATGAAAGAGTGGCATGCATTTGAGTTCAGCCCCCTTTCAGCCCCCTAAAGAAATCTGTGCGCTGAGTGTTATGATCTATGGGTGTTTGGGGTTTTGTTGGTGTTTTGATCATTCCTGAGTTCAGCTGAGTTCAAGACTTAATAAATTTGATAATTAATTGACAATTAATTGTACACCCTTCCCCCACTCTTTCCACCATTTCCTATTGGCTTACTGTCGAAAAATGATAAAATAAAGGCCTCTAGTGCCGCAAAAAAGCTAAAAAAAAAGAGAGGTATCTGCTTATAATGGAGGTGTCAGACATATGTCAGTTCTTTCACAAAAGTAAATATGTTTCCCTAACAAAGCGTCGAACATTTGTCTGCTTTTGTCTTACCATGTGATGGCTAAATAAGGTAAATTATTTCTGCTATTTTCTTGTGATGCTAACTATATAAGGTAAAACACTGAATTCCATGACTTACTTGTGGACTTTGACAAGGCCATTCTAACACATGAAAACATTTTGGTTACACCATCCTATTGTATCCCTGGCTGTATGTTTAGGATAATTTGTTCTAGAAGGTGAACTTCTCAAGTCTTTTGAATTGTGAAATGCTTTCTTTTCCAGAACTGCTTTTAATTTCTCACCGACTCTGACCTGCTTCCCTGGCCCTACTGCACAAAAACCCCACAGTATGGTGCTGCCACAACCATTACTCATTGTTTAGATAGTTTGTTAAAAGTAATGTGAAATGTTAGTTTTATTCACCACTCAACATTTTGCACTTTCATAGCATTAGCATGTCGGCAATATGTACACTTTGGTACTCATCTCCTCAGAGCTCCATCTTCTACATTATGCATTTGACGTTCCAAACTACAAACAAGACTTCTTATGGCATTTTTTGAACCAAGCCTGTCACTTGCCACTCTCCCATAAAGGCCAGATTTTTGGAGTGCATAGCTTGTAGTTGTTTAGTCAACTACTTGATTCTCCCACCTGAGCTGTGGAGCTCTGCAGCTTCTCCAGAGTTACCATGGGTCACTTGGCTGCATGTCTGGTTAATGCTCTCCCTGCCAATTCAGGTGGGTAGCCATGTGTTGACAGTGTTGCAGCTGTACCATACTGTTTCTACTTCTGAATTTTCAAAGCTTAGGATATTGTGTTATATTTTAACCCTGCTTTAAAGTTCCCCACAGCTGACTTGTCTGCTGTGTTCCTGGGTCTTCATGATGTTGTTTGTTCACCGAGTTTCTCTAACAAACCTCAAAGGCCTACACAGAACAACTCGATTCATATTGATATTAAATTACACACAAGTAGACTCAGTTTACTAATTTACTAATTGGGTGGCTTTTGAAAGCAGTTGGTTGTACTGGATTTCATTTCGGGGTATCATAATAAAGGTGGTTGAATATGAATGTATGCACATTGTGAAAAATGTTTAAATAGTATGCATCCTTTTCTTTCAACTTTACAATTTTGCACAGCTTAATGTAATAATATGTGGAAAGGTTCAGGGGGTACGAATATTTTTACATACCCCTTTCTTTTATGAGAAATCACGATACAATGCAAAGTCATATTAGTTTATCACTGTCACACACTGCTGTGTCCCTCCTGTTACATGTTGTCCTATTTCAGATCAGGTTGTGTGCGAGGAGGAGTTCAAGTACGCCATGTTGGCTCTCAACTGTGTGTGCCCTGCTACTTCCACCTTGGTCACGCTTCTAGTTCACACCTCCCGCGGACGGTCAGTCATCTCTGATAACCTCGCAAGGACATTTCATTTCTCCTTCATGTGACCGAAAGGTTTTAACTTCTTCACTTGTTTATGTCTACCGATGTTAAAAAAGCTCCAAGGAACTAAGAAAAAGTCAAGAGCACAGAAGAAAAATCTTGGTTATTGTGGAACGCAGCAGGGCATGAAAGGAATTCAGCAAAAGGGAGAATAGCGGCACTCGAAATTGATTTTCTTTCTTTTGCTTTTCTTTGTTTTTGTAGCATGTATTCTCTGTAAAAGTTTGAAAAGCTCTTTGGTGGCAAATGATTTTTCACAGCATGTAAACTGACAGCTAAAATATGTTGTTGGCTGATGCAGTAAGTCTCTACAAACATACATACACAGTTGAAATCAGATATATACCTCCACTGTACTGACATTAAATCCAAAAAATATAGTTATTTCCCCTAAAAATAACATCACCCAGTTAAGAATTAAAGAAGGAAATTGACAAAAGGGGACAGTTTTTTTTCGGCGTTAAAACACTGTCCTCCTCAGATGTCTTAGTGCTTACTTCACATGTATGGAGAGCCGTTTCATTCAAAATTAAATAATAAATAAAGACGGGTATTAATAAATTATTAATTAAAATTCCATGAAATAAAACAAAATAAATATTCAAAATTACATTTTTAGCTTATTTGTTCATTTATTTCCAAAAAAATTATTTATTTATTTCAAGATTTATTTATTTATTCATGTATTTTTTTTTTTACTCTGATTTTTTATTTCAGGCTCTTTTTATTTCACATGCTTATATTCAATGAGGGGGGCGGAGTTTTATCTGTGGGGCAGGTCTGATCAGAGTGAGCGACCCGAGAGACAGTGAATTTTCAAAGAAGGAGCAGAACAGAGCATGCGGTTGCCTTCATCCAGAAAGCCAAAATCAAGTCTGTCTCGCTCACACAAGTCGTGTCCTCACCTTTTGTCGGCCATCTCCACCTGCCCCACAGAAAAAACTCCGGCCCCTCATTTAAATATATAAACATGACATAAAAAGAGCCTGAAATAAAAAGGAGTGAAAAAATAAAAGTCCTTGAAATAACTAAGTAGTTTTGTAAAATAAATGTGCCACACAATAAAACACTATCATTAAATAGCAAATAAATAAATCTTGAAGTATATTAATTAAATAGTTTTGAAGTAAATAAATAAATATATCTTTAGGGGAATAAATAAGTAAATGACGCAATAAGTAAGTACAAATATTTTATAAATATTTTGGTTTTTTTTTCATGGGGACATTTATTTGATGAAATTTGTATTAATAATTTATTAATAATATAAGAATATTTAATTTTGAAAGAAACAGCTGCCCATACACACGTAGCTGATGCAAATTTACGAAAATGACAAAAATCTGCTCAAGCAATTGGCTGATGGATCAATCTGACCAACCTTAGGTACATAATTCTGACTTTTACGCTAAGTTGATGCAGTCAGTGAAGAAAATTTAGTTTAAAGGTAATGTAATTTAAGAAGGATTAACTACAAAGGGACAACTTCATCCTTTGGTCCATCACTTTTAGCCAATGCATGTCCTTATAGGTATTTGAGTAATTATAGCCACAAGTCATTTTAAAGGCAGTATGAAAGGCCAACCGGCTGACCAACAAAGATAGATCAAGTCAACTGCTTCAAAAAAGACAATGTGTGCATAAACCAGATAGTTTGGAAAGACTAGATTTTTTCTTTTTATCACAAGTAGATCTTAGGGTTAAAGCGATGTCTTCACTGTGAATGTATTGAACTAAGAAGATATTTGGCTTATGGATCCAATTGTATTTTCCCTAAATCAATTGCAGAGAAGGACAGCAGTCTCCAGAGCAGTGGCAGAGGATGTACGGATGTTGCTCTGGCAACGAGGTCTACCACATCCGACTGTGCGACAGCAAGTTCTTTGGAGAGTATAATGGCAAAAGCTTTACGTACGCCTCCTTTCATGCTCACAAGAAGTAAGTTGACATTAAAGATAAAATATCCTCCTCAGGAGCTGGTAATTTGAGATGTTTCATTTTTGTTTCTTGAACGGTTTCTTTATATTATTTTCACAGTACATGACAGGGACACTTAATCAGACTGAGATTAAGTGACTAAATATCAGGAACAGTTTGCCACTTACTGTAAATAAAAAGAATTTTTGAAAAAACTTTCCCAAAAATTGGGCAGGTCCCTTAATTCCCAAAGCAGGAAAAATAAAGGAATACTGTACAAAAAAAACTTGTCTGCAACAGTATTTATGTAGGTGGTTCTCGTCAAGCTTTTATTCACCTGGGTGACATGAACCAAGATTTCTAAGCAGATTATTGCCCCGAACACCACTTTGCTTCAGGCTGATTTTGCAACCACTTTAGATCCTTATCCTACTTTTAACATGTTAATTTCAACAAAATTTTAATTTGTTCTATTTTTTTAAAACACTTTGCGGGTGTCATTGGGGTTTAAAAAGAAAAATTTCTTATTACGTCAAAAGTAATTTACCCAACAAGTGTGTTTGGTCTTCAGGTATGGAGTATGTCTCATCGGCATAAAGAGGGATGACAACAAGAGCATCCTGCTGAACCCTGGTCCACACCACATCATGGCTGCCACAGATACCTGCTACTACATCAACATTACCAAAGAGGAGAACTCAGCCTTCATCTTCAAAGAGGAGGAGAGGAAGGGCCGTCCTACTGGAGGAATCTTTGATGGACCCTCACAGCTTCCTGTGCACAGCATCATTGCAAGCATGGGTGAGAGAGACTCACATCATGCTGGATGTAATAGGGCACAAAAGTATAACTATTGAAAAAGTTAAGATAACCCATGCAGTGAGGTCTGAGAACAGTCATGTTTTCAGGTACCGTTGCCATGGATCTTCAGAATACAAGTCCACCCAACGTTTCAGGGGGCAAACTGGTCCCACCTACTGTAAATGGGACAGGCAGCCGGCGACCCAGCATTGCTCCAGTTCAAGAAATTGCTGACTCTGCCTCGATCCTGCCATGTGACCTCCTAGGTGACCAGTCAGAAGATGACACTGTCTTTACAGACGAAAAGGGACGCTCGTCCACTGAGTAAGGAATTAATTTTTCCCAGCGACGTCCAAACTTTAAATTGACCAAAACCCCAATCAGTTTTTAAAAAAGCTTTAACCTGATGTAGTAGTGAAAATAGCAGCCTTTAGTATACCTACTGAGTTCTGTGAGTTTGATTTAAATTATTATATTTTTCTATTTTAAAATATACTTTTTTTAACACATAAGGGTCAACTGAATGAGTTTTAATAGTTTTAAAAATACCTAAATCATACCTAAAATCTGCTTACTCCAGCATGTTGTGTAGTTCATGTTTTTATTTCACTTTAGAAGTTGGTATTAGTGCACTTTCTGTTTCACAACATTTCCTCAGAAAGTTATTTTTATGACTTGTTTAGATTAATATTATAAGACAGCAGCTTAGAGCAGAAATGCATAAAGACAAAAGGTGGCCTAAGATCTTGAGGGCAATTTGGTCCCTGTGGTTTTGGTCTGCAGGAAATTTTTTGTCTGCCCTTTTTGTGCATTTTACTGAGAACTTAAGTAGCTTTTGGTCATAAAAAGGTAAGATTTTTTTATTGAAGAGTGATGCATTAGTGGTGTGCTCGCTCCCATTCCTATGTTGCATAACTCTTCATATTCTTATACACATTTGGTCACGTCACATCCACAAACTTTAATCTATCTATCTTCACCATCATGCTGTGCAGATGATGAAGAGACTCCACCATGTTTTACAGTGAAGATCATGTGATCATGATCATGAATAGACGCCTGATTTTCAAAAGGTTTGCATGTACAAAAACACATGTACAAAAACACGTGCGAGCTGGATTGCGTGCACAAAGCTGATCTACAATTTTTTTTTCTAAGATCAGCAGAACAGGGGCCCTCATCAATATGCAAAACAAAAGGTAATGACCCAAACTTGGCTTTGAATGAGTTGACGGATGTTTAGAGAGTTTTATAATTGATATATCATTGCTTACCTGTAGATTTTAGTACTTTCATGTTTTTAAATGTTTTTACTGTTAATATTATTATATTTTTTATTATTATTACCTCTAAATTCCTGTCTTCCAACAACACTCTATAGTGACTGCCAGTAGCACATGCAGTGTCCTTATTTAAATAGGGCTGTCTGCACAGCTTTTGCCCCTATTATCCATTTTGCTCGCAATCTTTGTAGATTTCGCCCCATTCAACCACTTATTGCACATAAAATAGTTTTTTCTCTGCACAAGCAATTTAACTCTCCTTATTTGGAATCTTTGAAGATCAGGCTCACAGTGTTTTTCATGAAGACAAAAAGTAGAGTTTTGCTCTCATGCGACCACAGTAGCTTGCCATGGGTCTCATGGCTGCCTATTTCTTTAATGCACTTCTTTCTCTGCATGTGTCATAGTGCTAGGCCGTTTCAGGTCCCACATGCAGAAATTAACAGGAGAGAGGTAAACAGGTAACCTTTTAGTGACTTGATCCGGTAAGGGTTCCTGAAGGTGGAATCACTGAAAGGAAGGAAGGGAAGAGAGGTGATCATGAATTGTTTCCAGCAGTGAGGAATCCTAAAGAAAAGGGGAAGGTCTTACTGGTCGCAGAGGACAACTTTCTAAAACAATTTTGAACACATTTTTGCCAATTTAATCAGGATTTTATTGATAAAGTAATTAAACAATTACACAAATCCTCGGCCAACACCTTTAAAATGCTAAAAGTCTGAAACAGGAAACAACTTTGATATGTTGTGGTTACTAATGACAGCAGAAACTCAGATCTGCTTGCTACAGCAGGAGAAAAATTATTTGATTCCCTGCTGGTTCAGTAATATGGCTCACTTAAAAAGAAATCAACAGTCTCAAATTCAAATTGAAGCTTAATTTTTCATACATTTTTTTCATAGATAATTTTTCTGAGGTTGTCATCAGAACATCTAGAAAAAGCACTTTATATAAATGATAAAATTTGAATTGCATGTTATTGGGTGAGCTATAAGTATGAAGTATTTGATCCTCTACAACACAACCACAGTTTTGGCTCCAACAGACTGGGTAGGTGCTCATGTGATGCAGAGACCCAATAAATCAATCAATTACAGATATTTTTGGTATTCCAGAATGAAGCTGGAATTCAATCCACAATCTTTCAATTACAGGAAAACTGCTCTGCCCACTGAGCTACAGTCGTCCAAAGAGTTTTTCCTTCCATGACAACCTCCCTTCCACCATAGACAAGACAAAAGAACTGTCACTGGACATCAGGAACATTATAGAAGATCTGCACATGCCTACAAAACCAGCTGGAAGAAGCTTGAGGGGAAGCTGATGACTGTTGCTGACATTTTTGGGAAATAGAAAACAAATAAAAACTAACCATACATTTCCCTCTGACATCAACTCAAGCAGTTGTGTTTGGAGGAAGAGAAAT
This sequence comes from Crenichthys baileyi, assembly GCA_036173005.1. Classification (NCBI taxonomy): domain Eukaryota; kingdom Metazoa; phylum Chordata; class Actinopteri; order Cyprinodontiformes; family Goodeidae; genus Crenichthys; species Crenichthys baileyi. Next base: position 20,354 of record JAHHUM010002996.1, on the reverse strand, counting down.
CCAAGGACCTGAAGAACATCTTTCCTACAGTGAAGCATGGAGGTGGAATCATTATGCTGTGGAGTTGTTTGTTTTTTTAGGGTACACGACAATGTCACCACATTGAGGAACCAAGTACAATACAATCTGAAATGAGCACTTTCTCTTTTCGGCCAGAACACTCCAAATGAGTTTTAGATCTTCCTGCATTACAGTGACTGAGAACATACCACCAAGGCAACAGAGTGGCTAAAAGAAGAAACAAACTGAAGTCACCGAGTGGCATTGCAGGTCTTCCTTGAAGGTCTTAGTTTGAATGATTATCTGTAAAGGGAGCTGAGTTGCAAACGCCAACAAAGAAATTAGAATGAATTATAGTTTTTCTAAAAAGGAGTGGGCCAAAGTCCAAACAATAAAGGTTTTTCCAACAAGTACTCAGTCATGTTTTGTCTATACCCCCATCACACTACTGCTTATCTGCTTTACATTCCTAAATTATAAAAACAAGCGCAGCTTTAAATAACATAAATGTAAACATAGAAAAATTCTATTGAAGTAGCTTTGCAATTTATAGAAACATGTACCACATATGTTAAAGCAATGATTCAATAATTATTCCATTAATTGAATAAATGAATAGTTACTGGGTTCCAGATACTGAATACTTAAAGTGGCCAAGCTGCCAGGGGAGATTTACCTTTTTCGGATCAATTCAGGTTATTATTGTTTGATCACTTGCAGGCACTTATAGACTATTTGTATAGCATTGAACTCTCTGCCCAAGAGGTTTAGGAGATCTTTAAGCAGGAAAAAATGAAAGGAAAAAAAAAAACCATGAGATTATTGCAATAGTTCAGTAGCACGCCTAAAATTTGACACCCTTCATCCCAATGTATGCAATAGCTGTAACAGAGGTGTATAAAGGATACATGCTTCATATACAGGACTGGACTTGATGTTTCACAAAATATGCTATTTCTTATGTTTTGAAGTTACGTTTTAGGGATCAGATACTTGTTTTTTCAGTGATATGCAAAATACTCCGTTTTTAATACTTTTATTATAAATAAGCAGTCATGAGTCTTTGTGTATTGACTTCATTTTACTGTAGTTTCTGATCATTTTTTGTATCCTTTATTATTGGAGGATTATTATTAATGCCAGTTTAATGGATGCTGATAACGTTTGAAGGAAAAAAATCTAACATCTCATAATGTAAGGCATCCAAATTGTATGTAACCAGGACTATTATCTTGACCAATTATATTATTACTATTATGAATATTTAACAAAATCTTAGTCTTCTCCAGTCATAGGCTTAGTCTTTTTAAAATCAAATATCTCACAGCCTGTTTTGGTGAAATGTATCATTCATTCCTTCTGGATTTGTTTTCAGGTATGTGAAAGGTTATCCTCCTAACTCTCCATACATTGGGAGCTCGCCCACCTTATGCCATCTGTTGGCTGAAAAAGCACCATTTTGCTGCCTACGACTAGACCAGGTGGGCAGTCGCTTTTCTTTCAACTTCGTCACTCAATTACAGGCTGCTTCAGTCATTCCCTCTCGTCTGTCGCTGTCCTTCACATCATAAAAGCATACTGAAAATACCTCTGCTTTTTGTTCCTTGTGCAGGGCTGCATGCACAACAGCTTTGAGGATGCCAAGGCTTATGGCTTCAAGAACAAGCTCATCATTGTTTCAGCTGAGACTGCAGGAAACGGTCTCTATAATTTTATAGTGCCTCTCAGAGCTTATTACAGACCTAGGAAGGAGCTGAACCCCATTGTCCTGCTGCTGGATAACCCGTGAGTTTGTAACACACACACACTGTAATGCATTTTTCCTCTGCTTTTCGCTTCACTCAGACTTCCTCCATGTCACGCAGGGAAACATTATGAATGCTAAAAGGCTCACGTCAGCAAGCACTTAGGACAAGGCTGTGGAGGTGGGACTCCATTGTTAATCCTGATGTAATAAATAAAAATTTCTCTGTACCTCCAGATGGTAACCATGGAAACTTGCTCTGCCTTGAACCTGGGTGATACATATTGCCACAAGGGGAGAAAGTGATTTCTTTTGATAGAGCTAACTTCCAACAAGAGCCCCGATGTGTCCCCTATTCCGCCACCACATGGCAACTGAAAGAGCTCTCATTTAAACACACACTCTCACAAACACACACACACACACACACACACACACACACACACATAACAATAAATGCTGCCTGCATGCTGCTCTGTAGCCCCCCCAACCTTACATCAGTGTTGCACACAGAAATGCAAACACCCACGGGTTTGGAATTCAATCACTTACAACAGCCTGGGGTCTCGAGTCAGCAGCTTTGGGAATGTGCAAAAAGTAATACAATGTCACCGGAGGTGGCTGAGGACGGACACTAATTAAGTGTCTGCAAGTGCGTTCAGCACCAGATGGACTCGTCCCTCAGCCTAAAGACAATAACTGCTACACAACACAGAGGCTCCCAATGGTCGGGTACTGCCTGTTGGACATGATCGTCTAAGAAGTAGACTCATCTCTAAGGCAGTATTGAAATAATGTTGTATGCTGATGTATCTAGTGCGTATTAGCCCAAAAATGTTGAATTAATTTGTATTTTTAAAGTGTCTTGAAAAGATATTTATTAAAGTTTTGTTTTTTGTTTTTTTGTTGGTCACATTACCACCACTAACTTCAATGGATATTGGGATCATTTGTCTAAGGTCTTTACTCTGTTACCTCTAAATAACATCCGGTGCAGTCAACATCCTTGAAAAGTCCCCCTTTTAGTCATCTACCATCCAAACAATAGGTAGAGTATGACACAATTGCAAACCTACCAAGCCATAGCCATCCACCTAAGCTGATAGGGCGGATGAGGAGAGCATTAAGCCTTCAGATCATCCTTTGGATTTAGATCATTCAGCTGCAAGCTCATTAAATGTTAACCCACCAATATTACACCTCTAATGCACCTTGGAACATATTCACAAAGTTGTAACTGCTATGAGCTGTACGGGGATTGCAGAATAAGAGTGACGCAGTGCTTGGAAGTCACCAGCATCTGCCGACAGATCAGAGCCACCAGATAATCTATCAGTATCTCTTATCTGATAAATATATTGATCAGCAGCATCTGATGAAGATTATAACATGCTGAGAATGGAACACAGCAACAAATGTAATATTTAAATCGCTGACTACATTTAAACAGCCTGCATGAGAATCAGAATACAGAGCTTTGCAAGATGGAGAGCAAATTCCCTAAATTCCCCATAAACATTTCTAAGGTGAATACTGCAAGCTGTAAGCTCAACTCCTTTGGTTCTGCAGTTTTAGCTGAATAATCTAATAGCACATACAGTTCATCTCAAGATTAGGCAGTCTGGCACCACAACACACTTGATAGAAATTAGTGCAAGGTATGTACTTACATTTTACAAACATATGCCCAGAAAAAAAGTCTTTTTTCTGGGCATATGTGTATAAGGTTTTCTGTAAACTAATATAGTGCTCCTGTTCATGATTCATTTATGCTGAACAGTTTGATGAAGTGCCAGGCTAGCATTAGCTTGTTTTCTCATGCTTTCATATAACTTGTTTGGTTAGTAATATATTTAATATTAAAAAATATAGATAATATTAATATTAATTAATTAGATTAATATTAGAAATATAAGCCCCTTGTTCAGAGGCAACCTGTAATAAAGAGGACTGTGAGAAAATGGTCACAGGAAGATGAAGAAGCTCTGCAAGGTTGCTTTGAGGCTTCAGACTGGGACGCAATGTGCCAGCCATATAGAGAGGACATCAATGCCATGACTGAGTGTGTAACCGACTATATAAACTTCTGTATGGATAACATCATCCCCACCAGAACCGTGAGATGCTTCCCCAATAACAAACCCTGGATCACCGGTGACCTGAAGGACCTGCTTAACAAGAAAAAAAGAGCCTTCAGAGAGGGAGAGAGAATTATTGAGGAGTATACAGAAGCAACTTAAAGTCAAGATAGGAGACAGCAAGGAGGTGTACAAGAGGAACCTGGAGAGCAAGCTCCGGCAAAACAATATCAGAGATGTGTGGTCAGGGATGAAGAAGATCACAGGCTTCAAGCAGAAGGATGATCAGACTGATGGAGGTCTGAACAGAGCCAATGAACTGAACACATTCTTCAATAGGTTCAGTTCAGAAACAAGCTCAGCATCCTCCTCTCCTGCTCACAGCCAAACAGACATCCCACCCTCTGACCTACAGCTGTCCAGTAACACCTCAAATGTTTTATCTTCCACCTCAGCCCTAGACCCTTCAGCTTCTACATGTTTGCCTTCAACCATATCAGAAGATGCTGATGCTCCCTTTGCCACCCCCTTCCACCTGTGTGTCTCAAGAAGTCAGGTGAAGATGCAACTGGAGAGACTGAATCGGAATAAGACTGCAGGTCCAGATTATGTCAGCCCTAGAGTCCTGAAGGGCTGTGCAGAGCAGCTCTGTGGGATTCTGCAGCACCTCTTCAACCTTAGCCTGGCCCAGAAGAAGGTTCCGGTGCTGTGGAAGACCTCCTGTCTTGTTCCGGTACCAAAAGAACTCACCCATCAGTCATCAATGACTATAGACCTGTTGCCCTGACATCCCACATCATGAAGGTCCTAGAAAGGCTCCTGTTGGCCCACCTGAGTAAGCAAACAATAAACTATCAGGACCCCCTTCAGTTTGCTTATCGCTGTGTAGTTGGAGTTGCAGATGCCATCATACATCTGCTTCAACAAACCCACTGTCATCTGGACAAAGCCAGCAGCACTGTGAGGATCATGTTCTTTGATTTCTAAAGTGCATTTAACACAATCCAACCTGACTTGCTTTGTCAGAAACTCCAGAAGTCTCAGGGGGAGGCCTAAACAATCTCCTTGATCAAAGACTACCTGACAAACAGACCACAGTTTCTGAGACTGAAGGGTTGTGAGTCTAACCAGGTAGTCAGCAGCACAGGAGCACCATAGGGGACTGTAATAATCATCTCATCTTATCTTGAATGTGAATAAAACAAAGGAGATGATTGTAGACTTTAAGAGAAACAGGAATAAGTCAAAACTACTTCCATCATGGGAGAAGAGATGGAGGTGGTGCAGGAGTATAAATACCTCGGTGTTCATCTGGACAACAGACTGAGGTGGAGATGCAACCGTGAAGCCATCTACAAGAAGGGACAGAGCAGACTGTACTTCTTGAGGAAGCTTAGGTCCTTCGTTGTTTGCAGCAAGATGCTGCACATCTTCTATAAGTCTGTTGTGGAGAGTGTGATCTCTTCTGCCATCATCTGCTGGGGTAGCAGCATCAGAGCCAGGGACTTAAAAAAGCTCAACAAGCTGATAAAGAAGGCTAGTTCTGTTCTGGGGACTCCTCTGGAACCTCTGGAGATCATTGTGCAAAGAAGGATTCTTCATAAAATGAAGAACATTATGGAGAACCCTGAGCATATTCATGAGACAACAGAGTGTCTTCAGTCAGAGGCTTCTTCAAATGTGCTGTAAGACGGAGCGCTACAGGAGATCCTTCCTGCGCACAGCCATCAGCATCTACAAAGGCTCTTTGAAGAAACCTTCATAATGAGCTACAACAACATTTAATTTCCCTTTGGGATTAATAAAGTATTTTTGAATTGAATTGAATTGAATTTCATTCCTGTTTCAGTTGAGCCAAAAGATTTACAGAAAGAATTGTTCAATTCTTCATAAATGTCGGACCTGCATTAATTAAGAACTTTTGGGTATTCAAGACTTTTTGTATTTGATATTATTCACCTGTAACTTCAATATACATTAAAGTAGTTTATCCCAGTGCCTATTTAGGCGTGGGTCAAGCAGGTAACGGGGTCACGGGGGCAGCAGACTAAGCAGAGACACCCAGACGTCCCTCTCCCCAGACACCTCCTCCAGCTCCTCCGGGGGGAGCCCAAGGCGTTCCCAGGCCAGCCGAGAGACATAGTCCCTCCAGCGTGTCCTGGGCCGTCCCCTGGGTCTCCTCCCGGTGGGACGTGCCTGGAACACCTCCCGAGGAAGGAGTCCAGGGGGCATCCGATATAGATGCCCGAGCCACCTCAACTGGCTCCTCTCGATGTGGAGGAGCAGCGGCTCTACTCTGAGCCCCTCCCGGATGGCCGAGCTCCTCACCCTATCTCTAAGGGAGTGCCCGGCCACCCTACGGAGGAAGCTCATTTCAGCCGCTTGTATCCGGGATCTCGTTCTTTCGGTCATGACCCAAAGTTCATGGCCATAGGTGAGGGTAGGAACGTAGACTGACCGGTAAATCGAGAGCTTCGCTTTTCGGCTCAGCTCTCTCTTCACCACAACGGACCGGCACAGCGCCCCCATTACTGCGGCAGCCACACCGATCCGTCTGTCGATCTCCCGCTCCATTCTTCCCTCACTCGTGAACAAGACCCCGAGATACTTGAACTCCTCCACTTGAGGCAGGAACTCCCCTCCAAACTGAAGAGGACAAGCCACCCTTTTCCAGTCGAGTACCATGCCCTCTGACTTGGAGGAGCTGATCTTCATCCCAGCCGCTTCACACTCGGCTGCGAACCGCCCCAGCGCATGCTGTAGGTCTTGGCTAGAGGGGGCCAGCAGGACCACGTCATCTGCAAAAAGAAGAGACGAAATCCACTGGTCCCCAAACCAGACCCCCTCCGGCCCTTGGCTGCATCTAGAAATCCTGTCCATAAAAGTTATGAACAGGACCGGTGACAAAGGGCAGCCCTGCCGGAGTCCAACATGCACTGGGAACAGGTCTGACTTAGTGCCGGCAATGCGGACCAAACTCCTGCTCCGCTCGTACAGGGAACGGATGGCCCCTAATAAAGGGCCCCCGATTCCATACTCCTGGAGCACCCCCCACAGGGCATTACGAGGGACACAGTCGAATACTTTCTCCAGGACCATCCCGAACCCCTTAAATGCCTTTTGTTCAGCCTATCTATAAATAAGCATGTGATTGGCTGGAATAAGTGTAGAACCCGATCTGTGTTTGGGTTTTTTTGATCTAGTTGTGCTTTTGGGGTTATCAAAAATATTCGCTTTATCAAAACCTTCAACTGTTAGAACCCATTCAAACCAAATTATTTAAGGAAGTGTTCCCTTTGATAACTACCCCATTTTACATAATTAGTCTATCCTCAGTAAACTCATATGTGCCCCAGGCTTTAAAGGTTGCTGTAATCAAGACCTATATTTAATCTTCCTTTCTTATCTAAAAGTTTTGAAAACATACAGTAGTTGCTAATTAAGTAAAATTATCAGACAGTATGGAATAAATTCCCACTGTTATGCTGATGATACTCAGCTATTTATCCATAAATCCTGATGAATCCTATCAGTTAGGTAGACACAAGCATTTTTTGAAAACATAAAAACCTGGATGACTTAAAATTTCCTTCTTTTAAATTCAATCTAGGCAGAAGCTGTGGTCGTTGGACTGGAGCCTCTGAAAAACAAACTGTTTAGTCAGTCACTTAGTCTGGATAACATTGTAAGTGTCACCTAAATGTGTATCTTTTGAGCCGGGTCTCAGCTAAATGTCATTATGGTGACATAATGACAATAAAGAATCTTGAATCTTAAATAAAGTGTGCTCCGGGTCATCATTTAAAAAAAAAACATAGTGTCATGTTTGACCAAGATACTGTATGTCCTTTGAATCCCACATAAAACAGGCTTCTAGGACCTCTTTCTATCACCTCCACATTATGGCTAAATCCTGTCCCAGAGTAATGCAGAAAAAAAGTTAATGTATTTGTTCTTTCAAGGCTGGGAAATTGTAATTCCTTACTATCAGGAATTCCAAAAAATCCAGTTAGAAAGCCTTCAGCTTACCCAAAATGCTTCAGCAATTACATTATAAAGAAATTATACTTCTCCTATTTTAGCCTCTCTTCATTTGGCCCCTGTTAAATCCAGAATAAAATTTAAAATTATTTTTCTTACATATAAAGCCTTTAATAATCCACCTTTAATTTTGATAAATATTATAGTTAGAGTGGCTTAGGTTATCCTAAGCTATCTCTATATTTATTTTTCCATAGGCTAAGGCTGCTAGAGGACATTCTTTGACCCCTTTACCTCAGTCTGCTACATTCTCCTACTACTCTCAAATTTTGCATTATCAGCAGACCAGTGCTTCTAAGTTTTTTGTGTGTCTGCTCTGTCTTCTCAAACCCCCAGTCAGTAGTGGCAGATGGCCGCAAAGGTTGCTTTCGTTTAAGGCGAGTTCTCTGTTGTTTACTAGCTTTGCAGCTGACACACAAAAGAGACAATACATCGACAATAGGTATCAAGAGTTGAATTTAGGGAAGGACTGATCCATATCATTTAAAAATGCCTTCATTCCTACTCTACTTTCACTTCAACAAATTTGGTTAGTAGGATTTGCTTAATCTTTCTAAACAACTGAAGATATAACAACTGACAGATGGATAAACAAACTGCACTGATGAATAGTGGCAGGGATAAACAAATGACAAATCCTTTTGTGAGAAACAACTGTTTTGTCTTTTCCGAGGCTTTCTCTGAACAATTAACATACTAAATGTTTCCTGACATGAGCGTATGCCTAACTCAAAGTCTGTGCACCGAGTCTTTTGTTGGAAAAATGACAAGAAAAAACAAAACGGCACTGATTTCCATTTTTACTTTTTCTTCCTGCAGTCCTGATAATCACTTCCTGGAAGCCATTTGTTGTTTCCCAATGGTGTACTACATGTCTGGGTCCATAGACAAGTAAGGCCAGCAGAAAATCTTAGTTTTTTTTCATAAAAAATGTTTCATCTTCTAGATGTATTTAAAGAACCTACTGTACCTGCTTATATACATTCAGATAAGAGTGTTTTACTGATTATTGTGTGTGTTGCAGTCTGGACAGCCTGCTCCAGTGTGGTATTATATATGCTGATAACTTGGTGGTGGTCGATAAAGAGAGTACAATGAGTGCAGAGGAGGACTACATGGCCGACGCCAAAACTATTGTCAATGTACAAACTATGTTCAGGTAAATTAAATGTTTCAGTGGACTGTTATAAAATTCACATCTCAGTGCATTTCAGGGTTAAATAAAACAGTGTGTGTATGTGAGCATCCACTTGGACCACTCTTTAGGGAGCTGTGATATTGCTTAGATGTGGTGATACATCTTATGCATTTAGTTTATGTTTTGCCCATTTTCTCCCCTTAAAAAACCTTAGGCTGTTTCCAAGTCTAAGTATTATCACCGAGCTTACACATCCATCCAACATGAGGTTCATGCAGTTTAGAGCAAAGGACTGCTATTCGCTGGCTCTTTCCAAGCTTGAGAAGGTCAGTCGAAACCTGGGAACCAGCATGGTGAGCTGCATGCTGAATTCTGGGTAAATTACTTTTTTTTCTCTTCATGTTGCCAGAAAGAGCGAGACAAAGGCTCCAACTTGGCCTTTATGTTTCGCCTACCCTTCGCCGCAGGCAGAGTGTTCAGTATCAGCATGTTGGACACCCTCCTCTATCAGGTTGGTAGGCACCTACAACTAAATGCACAGCCTCGGGTGACTCTCCTGAGCACCAGATACGAGATTGTGTCTCACATCAACAAATAAACAGTCGCCTCTTACACAGCACTGGCATGAAAAGGTAGAGGTGCCCTCTTGTGCTCAGTCACTAAAACATTGCTTGTTTTCTTCTTTTGTCTTTATAGTATGCATTTTATTTTGTTAGCTGTAATCAAGGTTATAATGTAATTTGAATTGTTTTACGTGTGATTCTTTTTCAGTCTTTTGTAAAGGACTACATGATTCTTATTGCTAGACTGCTGCTGGGACTGGACACCACTCCTGGATCAGGATTCCTGTGTGCTGTGAGTCACATACAATGCCTTGCAAAGGTATTCATACCCCTTGAACTTTTCACAGTACATTACATCCACACAGTGAAATGTATTTTCTTGAGTGCTTACGTGATAGACCAGAACAAAGTTGTGCATAATTGTGATGTGGAAGGAAAATTTCTGTACAAACCAAAGTCTGAAAAGTGTGGCCTGTGTTTGTCATTACTAGTGGAATCACATTTTGCTGCCATTACACATGCAATTATTTTGGGGTAGTTTTCTACCAGGTTTTTATGTCTAGTGACTGAAATAGTTGCTAGTTTTGCCAGCCACATCTAAATGTAGCAAAAAACATTCAATGCCTTTATATTGAGATTATATTGAATCCACCTGCTCCTTTCTCTTCCACTTCAAACATATGCACTAATTTGTGTAGAGCTATTACATAAAATCCAATCAAAACATACAGAAAAGTTCAGGGGGTTACAATAATTTTGCAGGTCTCTTTGTAGAACAGACATGGTTAATTTGACCAGACCCTTTTAAAAATTGACATCCTGGTCTCTTATTCAGATGAAAATAACAGAGGAGGATCTTTGGATCGGTACCTATGGGAGACTGTTCCAAAAACTTTGCTCCTCCAGTGCTGAAATTCCCATTGGCCTCTATCGCACAGAGTCTCACATTTTCACCACTTCAGAGGTGAGATTGTAAATATAAATGCAAACCCACATATAATCACAGTTTAAGATCCTAAGAAAAAGCTTAACTCTTCCATTATATTAAAGTCTCAGGTCTCGATGAGTGTTGACGACTGCGAAGACACAAAAGACAGAGGGGACGAGTCTCGCAGCAATGACCAGTCGGATTACCCCATACTGAGGAAGAAGAGTATGCAATGGGCACGGCGTCTCAGTAAGAAAAGCGTGAGGTGGCAGGGGGGCAGCCGGGACTTGAGTAAAGACCATGCCCAGCGCATAGCTCAGCAGCGGCTCAACCTCTACAGACGCTCTGAGAGGGAAGAGCTGTCCGAGTTGGTCCGTAACCGCATGAGGCATCTGGGCCTCCCCACCTCAGGATACGGTAACTATGGACATTTCTTCTCACTGGCAACATTAACATAACTTTAATGCTTTATTTGATTTAAAGCGTGTCTGTTCCTTGTCTAAAATGCAGATGATCTGACAAATCTGACAGCCAGTGATGTTATGAATAGAGTCAATTTGGGATACTTACAAGGTATAACATTTGAAACCTTTTCAAGTACAGTTACGATAGGACAGGTTTGGACTGATTTTATTTCCGTGTTTGTTTCAGATGAGCAGAATGACCACCAGAACACTCTGTCTTATGTCCTCATTAACCCTTCTCATGATACCAGGCTGGAGATCAATGACATTGTGTGAGTAAAACCACTTTATGTTCTATTTAATCATATTTATGTTTGTGTACAACATATATGTATATATATATATATATATATATATTTGGTGGCACTAATGTGTACATACGTGCGCAGTGCCATGGGTTGAAAAGGTATTCATATCACTTGAACTTTTTCAAATGTTGTCACATTGCAACCACAAACTTATATGTATTTAAGTGGGATTTTATGTGATAAACCAACACAAATTAGTGGATCGTGGTCATCATCTAGAAACTGAAATTGTTGCCTATTCTTCTTGAGGGCATTGATGAATGGCAAATTTCAACTACTGATTCTCAGTTGGATTAAGGTCTGGACTTTGACTGGGCCATTCTAACACATGAATATGCTTTTATTTAACTATCCCGCTGTAGCTCTGGCTGTATATTTAGACCTGTTATCCTGCTGGAATAAATAAACCTTCATTTTTGCACCCCCCAAAGCACACAAGCAACCTCCAACCAGACACACACATATTTTGTTTTCAAACTCCACTGCAGTTTTTTTAACACCTCAGCCTTTTTTGAACAATTGAACAAATGAAAGTAAACTGCAGGAAATTACAGGTTGCAATATAATAAACTACAACCTCAACAAATCAACAAACTACCTTTACAGTGTCATTATTTTAAGTATAACTGGTGTATATCACTGTGCAGCAAAATTCAAAATTGCTATCAATAATTTTTTTTTTAATGCCTCTGTGCAAGATGGGTCATTATTCATTAATTTAATTTGGGAAACTTTGGGAAAGCACTGCTATAAACTCTGACCACCTTCCCTGCCCCTGCTGAAGAAGAACCGATGCTGCCACCACCAAGGATCAGAGCGGGAATAGTGTGTCAGGGTGATATACAGTTTTAGCTTCCCCCCTGCACAGAACGTTTTGCATGTAGGCCAGAAAGTTTAGTTTTGGTCTCATTTGCTGTGTTCCATATTTTGGCTTGACATAAATTTAAACACTGATTTATTTCAACAACTGCTTTCTTTTAGCCAATCTTCTATACTGAAGCAGATTCTCCCACATGAAATGTGGATCTTGTTGGCCTATTTGCTGCTTCTCTGATTACTACTCTGAGATTTTTAGAATTTTATGTATATAAAAAAATGTCTTATCTTTCCATTTGTCAATTCTGCACCACGTCATGTTGATCAATCACATAAATCCTAATAATACACGGGTTTGCGGTTGTAATGTAAAAAAAATTTAAAAACTCCAGACGATATGATTACTTTTGCAAGGACCAGTATAAATACACAATGGAGAAGTGAATGTAAGCTAAAATTGTGTTCCTTTAGCTCCTCCTAGTGTTTCATGCAAAAAGTAAAAAGAAAACCACCTGTATGATCTAAGGTAAACATCCTTATATTTGATGCAGCTCATCCTTGCCAGTGGTCTCTATCAACAGAACTACATCCCTAATTATACAGCAAAAATATTTTACAGATTTTGCAGGGGGTTTCATCTTCCTTTAAGGTTTTCTTATAACTGTCATGAGATTAAAGAGTCGTTAAGTGAGTTAAGGGAATATCCTTAGCACTAACATTGCTGTTCTCTCACAGATATTTGATTCGTTCTGACCCTCTGGCTCATGTTCCTGAGGTGGCTCCTGTCCACAGCAGCAGCCTGAAAGAGAGACGCGAGTCCAGCTTGGACACCAGAGTGGACATCCCACTCTGACACAACGCTGGTCTTTAACTGGTTCTCCTGGATCAGCCCCCTCACAGTTGGGGTCTGAAGAAGATGATTTGGGCTGTAGTTCTTTCATTGTTGAAGCCCACAAATGTATAATGTGAGTGCCTACTGACTGTCTGATCATATTGGATATCATGTTTTCCATTTTCATCTTCTTGCTGCCAATGCTGTAAATATGAATACTGCATCAGTCTCTTTACAGCTCTTTGAATATTCAGGGATTTCAGGGAGGCTCATTCTACTTGCTGTTGGTTAGAATTAAAGTGAATTTCTTAGATTTGTATCTATAGTTTACCTAATACTTATATTTACATTAATTTGACTTTAATCTGAGGTTCATATATTTGGTAATCCACAAGTTACAGGTTTTAACCAACTTTTTAAATCTCTTTCAAACAAGGAGTACAACAGACGGATGATTAACCTTTCATGGTTCACACATTTGATTGTTTACAAGTCTGCTAAAATCGTACAGCTACAATCAAACAGCCCTAAGTGACTTTAACAAAAAGTGTGCATTAAAGCTTTCAAAAATATATTTTGTAGCTAAATCGTAGAGGTAGTTCATCACTGCCATTAAGGTATAAGTTAGTTGTTTATGTGCAAATAATGGTGGTTATTTATATGTTCATCAGAGCAGATCGTGACTTTGGTTTTAGCTCCAAAAGGACTCAATTCAGCTCTATAATTTGGCTGTGCTAATTATTCAGCATTATGCCATACAGATTTGGTTTGTTTTTGGTTCTACTTAGGCATGGACCGGTTATTTTGGTGTTAAAAGAATACTAAGGTTTTAGATTTTTCATCATACAGTTCCTATGGTTCAAAAGTCCATTTAATGAGAGGCCAAATAAAATGCAGGAAACACTGGTGATTTATCCAGGTGTATAAAGCCTGCAGGGCATTGAAAAGCTGTTTTAAGTTATGATTTTATTGATTGGGGGGGGGGGGGAACAGCTGTCCAAGTCAGCCTGGCTCTATCTGGCTGTACCACCTTTGGCATCTTTTTTTGATGTCACTTGTTGCCATCAATGTGTCTTTTTGATCACTGTGGAGGGATCTTGGCTCACTCTTCTTTGCAGAATTGTTTTAATTCAGCCACAATGGTAAAAAACTAATGACATTCTCCATCAGGGTTATTTGATAGACATGCTTTTTATCAGTGATGGCAAGTTGCTCAGGTATGTAAGCAGAAAAGCAACTGCAGACCATCTCACTACCAACACCATGTTTGACTGTTATGATATTCTTTTGCTGAAATGCTGTATTAGTTTTGCCTTTGTCCCGTCAGTCCACAAAATAATTTCAAAGAAATCTTTGGGACAACCAAGACATTTTTGGCAAATGTGTGACACGGAACCTTGTGTTCTTTTTGGTCAGCAGTCGTTTTAACCTTGGAACTCTGGCATGGATGGTATTTTTGCCTACTCTCTTTCTGCCAGTTGAATACTGAACACTGACTTTGAGGCAAGTGAGGCCTGCAGAGCTTTAGTAGTTGTTCTGTGTACTTTTGTGACCTTCCGGATAAGTATTTGTTTTTATTGTAATTTTTGTTTGGTGGGCCACTCCTGGGAAGGATCCCAACTGTTTCATTTGGTCTCCACTTATGGTTATTGGCTCTCACTGGGGTTTCCCGAAGTCCCAAAGCCTTATAAATTGCATTGTAACTCTTTCCAGACTAACAAATGTCAATTACTTTGTTCCTGTATTTATTTGGATTAGGGCATAATATTTTGCAATTTGAGAGCTTTTTTATTAGCTTACTTCATGTTGTTAGACAGGTTCCTTTAGGCTATTTCCTGATACCATATGTCAGGCAATTAACAGGGTGGTGTTTGGCTAGTGAAACTCAAACAACAAATATTTGTATTAATATTTGTAATAAATATTAAAATGTACTTGATCTGAAACACTGTGATGATCGCCAATCAGTTCGCTACTCTTTTTCCCACCTTGTAAGAGAAAATAAATTCACCAATCACTCAAGTGGCATGCATGTGAAGCAGCTGGCTACCTGAGCAGATAGCCTGACTGATTAATATTATTAATAAACTCAACTTGTTAAGCAGAACAGGGAAAAATCTGTATTAAGCACTTGAAACTTTCACTAAATTGTGTGGATCTCTATCAAAATACTTTGCTGAAGTATATGTACGTGAATAAAATAATTGACGAATAACATTAATATGACTGTAACAACCTATATGCTACATTATTTTAACCACAGCAGCAGACATAATTAACACCTTTCTGTTGGGTTTCTGTTGTGTAAGAATGAAAGCAGCTGGATGGTTTAAATTTTGTTGTTTTAATACAGTGACCCAGATTACCAGACAGTGAGAATCTCACACCGGTCCATGCCTATTTTCACTATATCAGGAATCAGAGAACGTCATGTCACTCTGAAAACTGCTCTATGAAAGCGTTGCTTATTTACATACAATTGTGATTGTTTGAGCAAGGTGTTAATCACTTATGACTTTTTGCATTAACTTTGGGTCTGACTTGGAACCAATTTCAGTGTTGACTATATTTGTACTTGAGCATAGTTTTATGTGCACATTAAAGTGCTCTAAAATACATAAACATTGTTTTGAGATGTGTGTGTGATTCATTACTATGTCATTTTTTTAACCAATAAAGCCACAAACACTATTATAAATGATTTATAAAGGGTAATTGGTTACTGTAAAATGGAAACATAAAAATTCCTAAAATTACACTTATGTTAGTGATTTACAGACATGTCAGCATGTTACAAATGCACCATTCTTCATTGATAAATAGTTATTTTTTTAGTATAATGAGTTTTAAAACTATTTCTAATTATTTTCTTTTGAGTGCCAGTTAAACATTTAAATGTAACATCTGCCCTAATTCTTGAAATATTTGCCATCCAGTGTCATATAGACTTTAAAAACATTTTAACTTTGAGATTTGCATATAAAAACAGTTTGAGTCAATCAACAGTTTAGTTTAGTGACCAGTTATTTTACATTCCAGTGATTTTTCTTATTTAACGAAAAGTGCTTAAACATTGTTTTAAAAAATGGGTTTTTGAGGAAACAAAAGGAAGGTGGGTACATATGTGGCCCATATAACAAATATTTTATATCAACTAACTTGCTTTGGGGCATCAAAACGAAACTGCCTTTCTCAGGATTTGTAATAGCTCCTGACACTCTTCCAGCTTCTTATCATGGAAATTCATACTCCTTGAACTTTTTCACATTCTGTCATCTTACATTCACAAACTTCAAGGCGTTATAATTGGACTTTTTAAGCAAAGTAGAGCGTACTTAATACGTCGAAGGAAAAGGATGCCTAGTGCCGTCCACCTAACCTGACAGCCGGGCACGAAGAGCAATAATCAGAGAAGCAGGCAAGATACAGATGGCAACTCTGGAGGGGCTGCAGAGATTCTGAGATCAGGTAGGGGAATCTATTGACAGGAAACTCAGTCATGTGCTCCATAAATCTGCCTTTATGACAGAGTGGCAAAAGAAAACAATGTTAAAAGAAAGCTACATGACATCCCATTTGCAATTTGACACAAGCAACATAGCAAGGTGCTCTGGTCATATTACACCAGATGTAAACTTTTGGCAAAGTGTTACAGGTGAGAAAAAGCAACAATGCAAACCCCCATGAAAATACCATCCCCAAAATTTATGGTGGCGGCAGCAGCATGCTGTGGGGATGCTTTCTTTCAGCAGGGGCAATGAAGCTGATGAGAGTCGATGGGAAGACCTAGAGAGCCAAATCCAGGGGAATCCTACTAGATAACCTGCCTGTGGCTGCAAAAGACTTGACACTTGGGCAAACAGGCACATTCCAGCAGGACAATGAATCTAAACATACAGCCAGAGCTACAATGGATTGATTTAGATAAAATTTGTTAGAATGGCTTAGTCAAAACCTGAACCTAAGTTCAATCAAGCATTCATGGCAAGATTTAAAAATTGCTGTTCATAGACACTCCTAACCTGTTTCAGCTGTTTTGTAAAAAAGGATGACCAACAATTACAGTCTGTAGATGTGCAAAGCTGGTAGAGGCCTACCTCAAACGACTTCCAGAGGTAACTGTAGTACAATGCATTGAGTGTGGCTGAATACAAATGCAGACCCCACTTTTCAGATTTTTATTTGTAAAAGAAAATAATCTTCTTTTCACCAGATATTATGCTCTACTGTGTGTTGGTCTTTTACATAATGGATGTAGCATGACAACATAGTGGAAGATTCAGGGGATTTGACAAGGCACATTATACCTGGAGTCCAAAAGCTTGTTTGTTCTTTGTCTAGATTTAACTACTCACTTCCATCTGCTGCTTTGACTGTGTAATTTGTCTGTAATTGAAGTGATATATCCTTCACAAACACACATATTACTACCATTACATGTGTTTAATATTGAAAAGGGGTTATTAGATTCAGACTGAGAGATCTGTGAGGAAAGAAGAAAAAAGTGAATAAAGACCTGATGCATTCTGGTCCAACTTTAGCAAGAAAAATGTCCCTCGTTGCATTTTATTATATCTCTTCAAAATAAATAAACATAAAATATATAACTGAAATCAGACATAACATCTTGTAACATAAACTTTAAAATACTGCCTCCATTTTTTAGTAAACAGAACTTGTACGTAATGTACAGAAAATACAGTTCAAAAATGTACAAAATTCAGCAAACAAATATATCAAGTATAGTGCAGTTTTCCAAACATTATACCAACACTGACAACTGGACGTTAGCAGAAAATAGCTGGGTCACAGAGGCTGCATCAAACATTTCCATCTGACCAGAAAAAATATGAGCAGCAAACAGCTTGGTGATATAACTTAGTTGTTTTTGATGAATGGATTTAATCAGTTAATGAATTATCACACACAGATGGTATGATGTAATGTAGTCCAAAGAACACTATGTGTAGGATGAATAGAATATTTCCCTTACTGTGAGACCACTGTTCCTGGTCCTGCTCTCTCTTGTAACAATAGCAAACAGGTCCAAAATTGAATACAAAAATTAAACAAAATAAATTAATAATTAAGATTTAAAGCATAAGCATCAGATCAATGCTTGAACCCTAATCCACACAACCATTCACATCGGCTAACACACTGAAAAAGATGAATACTGCTAACATTTATTCCATATGTACCCTTAAAGTATTTTCAGAAGCTCCTTCTTTGTAAAAGCAGGTACCGGTAGCAGATGCAGTCTCTGTATGCGCAGTCTGGAGGAATCTCAGTAGACAGGTTTTTTTTTCTTTTTTTATGCAAAGCTGAAAAAAAACTTTAGACTTGACTTGGTTCATCACAGCCTGTCTCAAGCTGCACTTTGAGTCAGAAGCATGTTTGCTTCTGGAAGGAGATTCAGCAGGATAAGACTTGGTGGCTTCAAGTTATTATCAAATTAAAATACCAAAGTGTGGCATGCATAATAAAAGGGTGATAAAATGAACAGACAGAGTACAGTGAGTTGATAGGTGTTTCATACTCACACTGCCACAGACTATCTAACTTCCTCTCTAACCCCATCAGTTTTCTCCAACATTTGTGGGTCCTGCCCAACTGTAGCTTATTAAACACAAACTGTAAAATGTGTAAGTCCTTCTCATTTTCTACGAGCGCTCCCTGGTCTCCTGATCTGCCACAGGTGATTGTGAATAGTCAGAGCATCCACGCTAACGGACACGGTCTTGGCAGGGATCACGGTGAACTGCTTGCGGTCTGAGTTGTATTTGTACAGCTTGTCGATCATCTTTCGGGTGATGGTGCGCGGCCCCGTGCCTGTGTACTTGACGATCACCTCGGTGTCTGGTGAGTACGTGTAAATGGCACGGAACTGACACCCGCCATCGCGAAAGAGGATGAACAGGTGGTTGGATTCACACTTTTCCAACTCCTGAGAAACACAAACAAGAGTGTTGGTCAATCAGAACAAGAAACTAAATGCATCTAGATCATGACAGCTTGAAGTACAGCTTGGATTAATTGTGGGGTATTTCACTGACCTCAAGGATAACGTTCTTCTGAACCTCATTAACTTTCCCAGCCAGGCAGCAATGGGCGATGGCATTTATGATGATTGGCTTGTTGGATTTTGAGCTTGGCTCCTTGAAGAGTTTAGGACCTATCAACAAATAAAACATATAGATTTTTAAAAGAATTTATATTATATATATATATATATTATATATATTATATAAACAGTACAGACCAAAAGTTTTTGGGGACCCCTTCTCATTCAAAAAGGTTTTTCTTTTTTTTCATGACTATGAATATTGTAGCTTCACACTGAGGCCCCCAAAACTATGAATTTTAAAACACATGTGGAAAATTATATACTGAACAAAAAGTGTGAAACAACTGAAAATGTGTCTTATATTTTAGGTTCTTCAAAGTATTCACCTTTTGCTTCGATTACTGCTACGCACACTCTTGACATTCTGTTGATGAGCTTCTAGAGGTAGTCACCTGAAAGTAGTTTTCTAACAGTCTTGAAGGAGTTCCCAGAGATGCTTTAGCACTTGTTGGGCCCCTTTTGCCTTCACTCTGCGGTCCAGCTCCCCCAAACCATCTCGATTGGGTTTCAGGCCGGTGACTGTGGAGGCCAGGGTCATCTGGCGCAGCACCCCATCACTCTCCTTCTCGGTCAAATAGCCCCTTTACACCAGCCTGGAGGTTGTTTTGGGGGACTGTCCTGTTGAAAAAAAAATGATGGACCCAACTAAAAAAGAAACCGGATGGAATAGCATGCCGCTGCAAGATGCTGTGGTAGCCATGCTGGTTTCAGTATCCTTTCAATTTTGAATAAATCCCCCAAAATTATCACCAGCAAAAGCACCCCTACACCATCACACCCTTCCCCCCTCCATGCTTCAAAGGTGGGAACCAGGCATGTTGATTTCCATCCGTTTTACCCCTTCCTTTTCGCCGCACAAAAACACGGTGGTTGGAACCAAAAACTCAAACTTGGACTCATCAGACCAAAAACACAGATTTCCACTGGTCTAATGTCCATTCTTTGTGTTCTTTAGCCCAAACAAGTCTCTTCTGTTTGTTGCCTGTCCTCAGCAGTGGTTTTTTCCTAGCAGCTATTTTACCATGAAGGCCTGACTCATAAAAGTCCTCCTCTTAACAGTTGTTTTTAGAGATGTGTCCCGCTGCTAGAACTCTGTGTGGCATTGACCTGTTCTCTAATCTGAGCTGCTGTTAATCTGCGATTTCTGAGGCTGGTGACTCGGATGAACTTGTCGTCCGCAGCAGATTTCCCTTGGTCTTCCTTTTCCCGGGGCGGTCCTCATGTGAGCCAGTTTTTTTTAGCGCTTGATGGTTTTTTGCGACTGCACTTGGCGACACTTTCAAAGTTTTTCCCCATTTTTTCGGACTGACTGACC